>CAJHQQ010000670.1:0-155938 GCA_905132885.1 Moricandia moricandioides
AATCAAACCCAAGTTAACCGCATTAGAGTTTTCCACGATTTCCTCATCATGCTGATTCTGGCCGTGGTTTTGGGGATCCACGGACCGAGTCCCTCCAAGGTTAATCTGAACCAGCGGTGTTCCTCCTTCGTTTTGTCCAATCTCAGGTCCGATTGGACTTACATTCAAGGGGTTCACGTCCCCATCCACTTCTTGGCTGATTTCAACCATTCCCTTGGATTTCCTTCCCTTCCCGGTTTTGCTTTTTCCAGCCTGAGGATAAAATATGTTAGCAAATCACCACAACATATATACACATCTTAGGCTAACAAAACCATACCGTGAGACCCGAGCCGGATGAGTTGTTTTTCCCATAACCCAACTATCCTAGAATCAAGCATGTTCTGATACAAACTTAAAGCGCCCTAACGCGGACGCTTGATCTAGTGAGGTTTTTATGGTTCGACCATGGATAATCCAGGCTGACCAGTTCATTTTTAAGGCCTGATATTCTTAAGTCAAGTTCCATTATTCTGTGATTTGAATTTTTAGAGTCTATATGCGAGTTATTAGAGTCAAAGTTATGATAAACTGATTGTTTTATTTTCAATACAAAGGATTCGATACAATTGTTAAGTTTGCAGAATAGGCTATTACAATGTTCGATCCTAAATCAGTCTATCCAACCACCCATCCACCCACGGCCTCGAGTCGCCACGGCTAAGCCAAATCCTTCCCGCAATCACCATCATGACCTGAAACCAACCAAAACGTAAGAATCTATCCGATAACTTAACAGTTAGTTTCCAATGCATGCAAGCATAATCGGTTTCTTTCTAAGTTCATCCCAAAGATACCCTTAATAATATTCGATTTATCAGGTTTATTAACCGGATCGATCAAGTTCAGTTTGCGGATCCATAACTTTCTGTCTTACCACTGAACCATTCGGATCGGCCTTAACCCGATCAAGCCATTTGGCTAAAACTAGTGATTTATTGGATCCAGTACTTAAGCATTGGATCACATGATCACATGATCGGACCGGCTTACAGCCTTGGTCTTTTTACTCGGCCCTAAGGCCTAAGTTACTTGATTGTTCATATAGAAGAAAGACACATAAACTCAGTCCCGTTGTCACTTTTGACCTTCTGAACTGCGCGACCAAATTCAACTAAGGCACAGAAGTTGGGTAAAATCGTCTTGACCTCTGTTTTGTCAAGGAGCAGATGTATCCAGACTGCTCTAGAGAAGTCGTCGAAGATCGTGAGAAAGTACACAGCCCCACAAGAGCTTGGTTCGAGATAAGGCCCCCAAAGATGACATGTATTAATTCAAATGGAACATAAGCTTTGTTGAGAATTTCAGAAAACATTCCACGAGTTTGTTTGGATTTAAAACAAATGTCATAACCTCCAAACTTCTCTTTAGTCTCTAAAACACCAGAAACAAAAGGTAAATATCCTAAAACACCAAACGCAGGTTGCCTCAATCTCCAATGCCACAGTGTCTTATCTTCAGCAGCCTTGACTCTGTAACCTCGTGCCAAAGTAACATCCCGATAAACATAAACTCCATCCCGTTCTTCACGGGCTCCAATCAGGGTCCTATTAAAACGGTCTTGCAATACACAAAATATGTCAGTAAACATAGCCAAACATCCAGTTTGTT
Organism: Moricandia moricandioides; assembly: GCA_905132885.1. NCBI lineage: Eukaryota > Viridiplantae > Streptophyta > Magnoliopsida > Brassicales > Brassicaceae > Moricandia > Moricandia moricandioides. The sequence continues at coordinate 1,651 of CAJHQQ010000670.1, forward strand.
TGAGAAGTTTAGCAACTAATAACAATGCACAGTTCAACTTAGGCACGAGAGTTTGTCAGAGAGACGCAATAAACCACTCTTAGATGCCTTTACTTGACTACCATCAGCAAATCTAACCGGACAGTACACGATATCCATAGTGTTGGTGAGTAAACCAAGATCACCAGTCATATGATGACTTGCCCCGGTATCGAGGATCAGTTCACATGTTTGTCGCTTACCCTATAGTCTATCAGCAATTGGCATGGGCTTTTGTTGCTCAAGAAGTGCACTCAAAGATTCCCACTGCTCAGCTGAGAGGACTGGAGCCCCAGAAACCAGATGCTGCTTGAGCTACATTAGAACGAGGCTGTTGACTCCGACCTCGTCGCCTTCCTCTTCCTCGAGCACCACGATCACCACCTTGGTTACGTTATGCAATCCGGAATGCCAACAAGTTCCCAACAATCCTTCTTGTCATGTCATGTTCATCCATTGTGAGAACAGACCATCGTTACTCCACGACTGCGTGCAACTACTGCAATTGCAACATTAATCGGTTGATTCCCCGACGAATCAGCTTCTGCGTTGGACAAGAATCCCACCGCGTCATGTTTTGTCTCAACACGTGAAAAAACTTGAGACGCCTTTCTTCTCTCACCACTCTTTGGTACACCGAGTCGAGATCTGGTAATGGCTCCCATCCGATAATGTTAGTGCAAACATTACCAAAACGCGCATCATCGAGTCCCATCAGAAACGTATGCACCTTTCCCAATTCTTTCAGAACAAGAAAATGTATTTGAAAAGTAGAAATTGTTTCATAATCAAATGGTTAAGGTCCTTGAGGAAACAACTTTGATTCCTCGCATAGTCTTTAACATTCAAATCTCTTAACATTTAAAGCAACCACACCTGCAAGCCTGTTCAGAAGCTCACTTTTAACATTAAAACTCTTATGCTTCAGAAGCGATTTGTCGCACAATAGCCAAAGCATTCTAAATTCTTCATTCGCGTCAAACCATGATTAAAGAGATAAAATCTCATATTAGTAATCATATTTGGCATCTCTAATTCGGATCATGTTTTTACTGTTGTAAGGTGCAAGTGGGTGTTCACAATAAAATCAAAAAGAAATTGATAGAATAAACAACAAATACAAGGCTAGTCTAGTTTCTAAAAGCTTCGCAGAAACCCGAAGTTGGTTATTAAGACACATTCAACTTGATAATCTAGTCCGCCACTATAAGGACTGTTTAAAGTATTGTTGTCACACATAAATGGCCAATAAAACAATTCGATGTCAACAACACGTTCTTGCAAGACCATATTTGACACTGTCCTGGATTACTTGAAGGATGAACGTAGGGTGACCTAGAGGCTATTAGCACTCAGTTTGGTCGATGGTCTTTTCTTCAGAGCAATTGAACAATCCAAAGATGCTTTGCTTCTCCTATGACACAGGATAACCCTGGTGGTGTCAAGGATGGTCATGACAGATCACTCTTACCTTGTGTGAGGGATCAATGTTCTTGTGCTAAATCGAGAAAGCAATAACGAGGCAAGCAATAGCTTAATATTTTTCGAATAAAATTTGTCTCTAAAACCAAGCTGTTACACGTCTTTATAAAGGAAAAGAAATCATCTATCCTAAGCTGTGACATGCGCTGTTGTGTATTTTTCTAGCAGGGTATAAATATCCTAAACAATCAACTATCAAATTAACCATTAATTCTAACACACAAAATAATACACTGACTAAGAAAGATCACGTGTAGTACTTATGGATCAAATCCATAGAGAACAATGGCACACAATATATTTCTTATTCCTAAAGTTAAGCTAAATGATTATATATATATTGGTAACAAGTAATCAGTCGAAGGATATGCTCTTTAAATGTTCTTTATTAGAGAGTGTAGATACGATATGGAAATATGCTAATAATGTAAATATGAAAATATGCTAATAAACTAACTAGATGTAAATGTAAATATGCTAGATCTAGGGTTTCAGGTAAGTGGATAATAGAAGATATAAGTTAAGGGTATTTAGTCATGAAACTCGATATTTGCTATAAAAGACACCAGCCCTCGTTGCGAGTCTAATCTATTGACTAATTCCAATGTCTCAGCCCTCGCTTGTTGACACGGAATGACCATCGATCAATGGCAATGATCCTGGTCAATCGATGGTTTCTTGAGTCAATCTTTATGACCTAATTCGATAAGTTCACTAGGTTACCTAAATGAACTCTCGTTTGTTTCTAGCAACCTAGCTCAACAGAATAAACTATGGTAGTAGACTGTGCTCTCGCATGCGCCTAAATATTCTATTATCAGGGTTCTAGTTAGCTACTCTGGAACACAAGAAATAAACACAATTCTATTAATAGATCTAATAATGACCCTAACAATTATATTGTTTGGCTAATCCATCAGTACCATTAATAAACCTGAACTATAGTTGATAACTACTTAGACATAATCAAAGTAAGAAGAATAGTCTTAATATAATGCATAGATAAAAACACTAGGGTTCCAATACAAATATCTACTATATTCTATTGTATTATATTCTATTGTATCCCCCATTTTTTTTCTCTCATACATAAAGTATAAATATAAAAAGCCTAAAATCTAGGTCAAAACTCGTCCAGGGGTAAACTTGTAATCTTGTGTCTTGTCTCTAACTTGGGCTTGAAATCGGCTGTCTGCGAATTGGTCATTGATCGATGCCAAGTGGTCAGCATCGATCGATCTTGGTCGTATAACATCGGTCGATGTCAGGATAGTGCCGTCGATCCACGGCATTCTTGTACTTCGACTCTCTCATAGATCAGCTACGGATTAATCTCCTCTAAATGCTCCAAAACCTCCAAGTATCTTCATATATCTACAAAATGAACCTAGACCTGTAAAGACCATAAAAATAGCCTACACACACATAATATACCCTAAATGGATTCCATAACATGGCATAAAACTAGTAATAAATACACTATATCAACTCCCCCAGACTTAACTTTTTTCTTGTCCTCAAGCAAACAAGCCTTCGAAAGAGGTTTTAAAAAGCGAAGACTCACATAATATCTAAGTATAATTGTCACCTTACTTTATTGCAGCCACGTCCTATTAGGTCAATCACAGAGAACTTTATATACCCTATCATAGTATAACAACCAAATTCATTCTACCAACAATTTAGCGAATACTAGTCTGACTCGCCCTCTACTGATTTTATTTCTTTGCATAAAATAAAAGTGTTGGCTTAACCTTAGGAGTATTAATCAAAGGATATGTAGACTCTTACCTCTGCATGTATCTGAACACACATGTAGTCTTCTCTGATTCTTTTCCTCTCTCTCTCTCTTCTCACTTCTTCTCAGTCAATCTCTCCTGGTTTTTGAGGGTATCATTTTATTTTTTTAATTGTCTGAGATATTTGGATAGGCTTCAATAAATCAAGCCCTAATGGTTTTTCCCACCAGATCATGTTCACTTCCTTTTGACATTTTTCTCTTTATAGGATCATATGAATCAAGCTTTAATGGTTGTAGCCAACAAATCCTTTTGACTCCTTTTTTAATCTGAAGGGGAGAGAGAAGGGAATCAGAAGCCCACTGACTTTTACCTTCCAGACTTGCAAAAAGAATCCGATCCAGTGTATACCAAATCCCAAAGCAAGCAAATAATGTCATGATTAGTGTTGGAAATCAGCTTCGGTTCCTTTAAACTTTCTAAGCAAGTGTGATATAGTGGCAGGATGACCCACTTTGGTATCTCTAGTAATCTCTGCAAACAACTTCTTAAGAATGGTGCTAAAGTGTGGTTAGTCAATAATAAATCTTGATCATAGTCTCCTTCTTGACTCGATAAAACTCTTTGAAAAACTTATATAGATAGTAAATAAAAATCAAAAACAATAAAATAGCGTTAGCGAACCTCCCCCAGGAGTTAAATTACACTGTCCCCAGTGTTATCCGTCATGGATTAGATAGAAATAATTAAATCATAAGTAAATAACTTAAGTATAGAACTCGATACCTCTCTGTGTGAGAGAGTGTCGATCGATGGTAGGTAGGTCTGGTCGATCGATGGTCACGATCCAGTGTCGACCGATGGTGCCTCTATGTTGTCGGTCGATGCTAGTATAAGTAGTCTCTAGAAATAAGATAAAACTTGAAATAAATAAATAGTATAAGTAAAAACCTAATAAACAGTGGGTTGCCTCCCCCACAGCGTTTGGTTATAGTCTTAAGCTTGACGTTTTGAACTTTCTGACTATATTGGAGGTGGAGCAACACTTGGAAAACAAGTGTCTACATCTTTTTTTCTCTTCTGAAACCATGGTCCAATGAAGTTTCTCATTGCTTCATCTCTTCTGGCTTTCTCATTCTGTATTATCTCCTTAGTAACCTCCACGAAATGCATTCTCGTTTGTAGATTCTCAATATTACGCTGTAAGTCTGGCAGCTGTAGTCTCTGATATATCCTCTAGTTTCTCAGAAATATCTTCCTTCATTTGGCTCTAAGAGACAACAATCTCATTGTACATGTCTTCAAATTGTATTTCTGCTGTGTGCATCTGTCTGTCGGACGTAGCATCGATCAATGGTGGAATGTTTCCGTCGATCGATGTCACTTTGTTGTGTTGACTCGCATGCTGTCTTAAAATAGTATATGAATCTCACTGCATCTTGTCCATGCGTGTAGTTAGACCGGTGAGGCATTTGTCTATAGGATAGTAGACATCATCAAGCCTCCTATAAGAATCTTCTAAAGACATCTCTTGAGCGTTGTAGATCTCATTCACAAGATCATCAATATCTGCTTTGCTATATGTTTCTTGCTTCTTTCTGGACATACCGATCTTTGCTTCAAGTTAAGGTACACATATGTATTTGTATTTGAACATAGTAGCTCTCTCTCTAAAACTGCCCTGATATCTTCTTCTTGCACATTCACAATCCGTTTGTCTATAGTGTGTGCATTGCCATTCTCATCTTTGTATATGCCATACTCATCTTGCTTTTCTCAAAAGAAAACATGTCTGCCATCAACATCAAAAGCACTCGGTCCATACTCTACCTGACCGTCGATCAGTAGGGGATTTATCCAGCTAACCTGTCCTGGAGTTTCTGAAGTGAGGGGGTTAGATGTAAAGAACTCGTTGACTCCTAGAGTGGTAGTATCGATCAATGCATCCTTCTTGTTGTCGATCGATTTTGGGTACTGGTTAGGCTCACGCTCTTGCTCCTTTATGTCGATCGATGGTGGTACCTGTGCGTCGATCGATGGCAGTTCTGTTGTCCAAATAAAATTTTTGATCCATTAGCCATAACAAGGGCATTTGCTATATCTTCCATAGGTAAGTTGAGAATTCTCCCGTAAAGATCTCGTGAACGTCCTTCTGTATCTCTGAAAATTCCAAACTCATCTGGTCTGAGATAACCATCATTTGTATCTTATGCTTCAGTTAACTGTCCTGGTCTTCGTTTGATGTCGTTGGATGGCGTGTTGAGGCTTGATGTTGGATTGCCTACTCTCGCGTTCATTACCCATCCATAATCTCCATAGTAACCCTGGTATGCCGGCTTAGCGTCGATCGATGTCATATTAGGGATGTCGATCAATGCTCGGTGATTAGACATGTGAATTAAAAGATTTCCAGCTCAATTACCCATTGCAAGTATATATGATAGATCGTCTTTCGTGACATGTAGAATTCGGCTGTTCATAGCTATGACATAACCATCTGGATCTCGCATAATACCAAACTCATCTGGTTGTAAATAACCATTCGCGTTCTGCAGATGAATCTCGTTCGGTTTCTGCTTCGTCTTCAGTATCGATCGATGGTTTAAGGTGTTCGTCGATTGATGTTGATTTCCCAGGTCGAGGGGAAACATGGAAAATTCCAGCCTCTTCCAAAGTGATTCCTCGGTATTCAATTGTTTCTTCCCCTTTGTAATCTTCGTCGTACTCGAGATAAGTTGTGTTGTAAATGAAATCAGCATGGTGGGGGTGGGCTTGTGCGGAAGTGTGAGTGTCGATCGATGCGATAGGGTTGGTATCGATTGATTGTTGAACTGTATTTATGTCGATTGATGGGAGGGGTTGAATGTCGATTGATGCCCCTTCTTCTGATTCCTCACCGAACTCGTTGTTGCAGAAACATGTGGACACAAGTTCTGCATTATTGCACAATTCGATCAGGGTAGCCTTGTTCTTATTTTTGATAGGTTCATAAAAAATATTTTGATCAATTAGAGATAGATAAAACCAGTTTAAATTCATATCGCATATGGCTCCCATAGTATCCATGAATACTCTCTCAAGTAGTCGAGAAGAGTTTCAGTCTATCCTGATGTACATCACATGAAAGTCTGTTGGGACCAATGACTTATTGATCTTCACTGGAACATCCTTTACTATCCCTCTGGAATCCACTCTTGAGCAGTCTACGAACGTAAAGGAATCGTTAGAAGGTTCCACTTTTAGGTTCAGCTCCTCTGCCAATGAATTTGGCATAATGCTTACTGAAGATCCAATGTCACAAAGGGAGTTGGGGTATTTGTTTCCTTTGATGAAGCATGGAACCAAAAAATGGTCGGGATCACTTTTCTTTTTTAGACAACTCCTCTGCTTCATCTTTTCCCTGAGGTGATTGAACATTTTTTCTATATCATCATCTATCTCCCTTGTTTCCCTGAAAAGCATCCACAATCTGTGAGTATAATAGGCTTCAGCAAAAGAGGTATCTAGAGGAATTTTAAAAACTCTTTTAGCAAAGCTGTCTATCTCTTTTTCATTTGCTTCTATGCGTTGGTGTTTGGGGATATTTTGTCTCCTTTTTGAATGTCCCTCATCTTCTCTAGAAGTATCCATAGCTTCACATGTGTCTGTATTCTGATCTGAAATTGTCATGGTTGGACGTACAAACAAGCTTGCATTTAGGTTCGGTAGCCGTATTGGATTTCTCTCCTGTCGATCGATTCCGTGTGTTTATTGTCGATTGATTCTTCCGTCCCCCTGTCGATCGATGTTACGGAGGAAGTTTCGATCAATATTAGTTGATTCACACGAAGCCACTGAGTCTATGGGTTTCACTGTCGATCGATTCTCACCGGTTGGCGTCGATCGATGCATATTAGTATTGCTGAGTGAAACTGAATTTTCCACACAAAAATTGCTATTTTGGGGCTTCTCTCTCTTTACTTCCTGCCATAAATCATCATCAGTCAAAGCATTGACGTGGTGGTGTCTTTGCCAGCCTCGATTTTCTCCTTAATCAAGCTCTCATGCTTCTTAATGGTCTCACTTGTTTGCATCACTTGATTCTCCAATTTCTTCACATGATTGCTAAGGTTTTCAAACATGGTGTTGAGGTTGAGGTACAGACCATCTATCTTCCCATTGAAATCCACAGTCATCTTCTGCTGTCCCTCTAAAACTTTGTCAACCATTGCTTCAATCTTGCTTTCCTGACTTTCTGGAGGAGGATTCTGGTAATAGGTAGATCCATAAGTCATATTGTTGTTGAAAGGTTTTTGCTGAGAATTCTGATAACAATTACTCATTTGACAAGTATCATAGGAGTTCATGTTTAAGCCTGAATTCCCTTGTCTCTGGAAACCATTCCCATCAATGTAGTTTACATCTTCTTCATCAAAGTCATCCTTTCCAGACTCAATTGCTTCCACATCCGCAAAAGTAACTTGCTTCTTGAAAAATCTCTGAACACTATCCAGTTTTGCCTTAACTACTTCAATCTGCTCCTTGCTCAGAGCTGAAGCTGATTTCCTTCTCTCAAAATCGTTGTTGTTGGTACTGCTGCTAGATGCAAGGTTTTCAACCAATCTTGTAGATTCTTCAGGGCTTCTGGTGCTGAAGTTTCCCTCACTAGCTGTGTCTATAGCAATCCGGTACTGTAATTCAATACCTCTGAAGAAAGTGCTAAGGAATTGCACTTCGTTGAACCCAAGATGTGGACAGTCTCTCTGGTAGGACTTGAATCTGATCCACGAGTTTCTGAAAGACTCTGAAGGTTCCTGTGAGAAAGTAGCAATCTTGCTCCTCAAATCTTCTGCTCTTGATTCATCAAAGAAATTACGCAGGAAAGCGTTTTTATGTCATTCCAGGATGTTAAGGATCCTGGTGGTAGTTTCTTAAGCCAATATAAATCTTCTCCAGCAAGTGAGTACTTGGAGAGCTTACAGAAAAGGTAGTCCTCAGGGACTCCATTGGCTTTAATAGCAGTTACTAGATCCTCAGATCACTCCGGATGATCAATAGGGTGCTCATGTCATAACCCATGATAAGGTGTCTGCACTACAAGTCCGAAGAAAGCAGGCTTTATCTCAAAATCGTTTACCTGAAAGGCTGGAGAGCGAATGGCGGATCTGTTGGCGTAGAACTGGTCTGGACGGTTGTAGTCAGCCAGCATTCATTAAGCAGCTTGGACGTTAGCTTCGGGTTGAGCTATTGTAGCGTCTGCTTCTGCATCAGGGATTACAGCCTCGTGATCGTCTAACCTTTGACCTGCTGCATTACGCAGGCGACCGTTGAGGTCATGCAAGTCTCCGTTCTCATTCTTGACCAGATTTATAGGCACAACCATCTGAACTCGTCTGCTGTCGTCGATCGATGCAGATGAGATGATGTCGATCGATGCTAAGTGATCAATGTCGGTTGATGCTAGAGTTATGATTCCAGCCGATGTTATCCGTAAAGAAGTGTCGATCGATGCTGGATGTATACCGTTGATCGATGATTGTCGTATTTCTTTGAGGATTGTACGTTCGAGTTTCTGCGGGTCTGAGAATAGTAATTCTTGTCCTTTATTGCTCCCGGTACTCTTTTGCATGCACCTGAAAGACAAAGGAAAACAAAATCAGTAACTTGAAAGTAAAACCAACCTAGACTATACCTTAGAAATTAAATCTAATGGTGTTCAATGTTCCTCGGCAACGGCGCCAAATTTTGCATGCGGTGTTGTTTACTGTTCTAGCAGTTTATAAATATCCTAAACAATCAACTATCAATTTAACCCTTAATTCTAACACACAAAATAATACTCTTGCCTAGAGAGATCAGATGTAGTACTTAGGGATTGAATCCACAGAGAACAATGGCACATAATATATTTCTTATTCCTAAAGTTAAGCTAGGTGATTATATATATATTGGTAACAAGTAATCAGTCTAAAGAAATGTTTCTTATTAGAGAGTGTAGATGCAATATGGAAATATGCTAATAATATAAATATGGAAATATATTAATAATGTAAATATGGAAATATGCTAATAAACTAACTAGATGTAAATGTAAATATGTTAGATCTAGGGTTTCAGACAAGTGGATTATAGAAGATAGAAGTTAAGGATATTTAGTCATGGAACTCGATATCTATTGTAAAAGACACCAGCTCTCGCTGCGAGTCTAATCTATTGACTAAGTCCAATGTCTCAGCTCTCACATGTTGACACGGAATGACCATCGATCGATGGCAACGATCGTGCGTCGATCGATGGTTTCTTGAGTCAAGCTTTATGACCTAATTTGATAAGTTCACTAGGTTAACTAAATCAACTCTTGTTTGTTTCTAGCAACCTAGCTCAACATAATAAACTCTGGTAGTAGACCATACTCTCGCTTGCGCCTAACTATCCTATTATCAGGGTTCTAGTTAGCTACTCTAGAACACAAGCAATAAACACAATTCTATTAATAGATCTAATAATGACCCTAACAATTCTATTGTTTGGCTAATCCATCAATACCATTAATAAACCCTAAATCTAGTTGGTAACTACTCAGACATAATCAAAGTAAGAAGAATAGTCTGAATATAATGCACAGAAAAAAATACTAGAGTTCCAATACAAATTTCTACTATATTGTATTGTATTATATTCTATTGTATTCCCCCCTCCCTTTTTTATTCTCTCATACATAAAGTATACCCTAAAATCTAGGTCAAAACTCGTCCAGGGGTAAACTTGTAAACTTGTGTTTTGTTTCTAACTTGGGCTTGAAATCGGCTGTCTGGAATTGGTCATCTACCGATGCCAAGTGGTCAATATCGATCGATGTCCAGTGGTCAGCATCGATCGATCTTGGTTATATAACATCAGTCAATGTCAGGATAGTGCCATCGATCGATGACAGTCTTATACTTTGAATCTCTCATAGATCAGCTACAGATTAATCTCCTCTAAATGCTCCAAAATCTCCAAGTATCTCCATATATCTCCAAAACGTACCTGAAGCTGTGAAGACCTTAAAACATAGTCTTGACTCACGTAATAGACCCTAAATGGAATCCATAACATGGCTTAAAACTGGTAATAAATAGGCTATATCACTTAGGCATTCCTAATCCTACTTGCAAGTGGTTTACTATAGATTAATCCTAATAAAGCTTGTTTTACGAAATCAGTTACGCATAAATTAATTAAACCAACAAAGTTGCTCTTCATTGGTTCTCTCCTTTTCCTTCTTGCTCACGAGTTTAACAAAGTGTTGAACAGACTCATGTTGGGCTTTGGCTTTTTCTCTTAAGATTGGCCCATCTCTGAAGGTAACTGGGTCGAGCAATGAGTTGTCAATTCTACTTTGGGCCGAAAATCCCTTCTCTCGTCTCTACTCCAGTCCGTTCCACCCTGCTCCTAACATCTCCAGATTTTTCCTCTTGTCCACTTGGACGAAGAAACTGATCTCCAAAACACGAGTTGAGATCAATTGAATTGTCCTTGAGTTCTTCTTAGTTTCTTGTCTCATCGGATTCACCTTTGTCGCCTATTTTAGGGTATCAGATCATCCTCTTTGAATTCATCAAACTCTATCTACTCCTCATCCTGATCAGAAAGCTAAGAGTATCCTTCTGGTTTGTCCAACTCTTCCTGATCTGTTCCTACACCTTCTTGCTTAGTTACTCGACAAGGACGATCAGTGTTTGGTTTAGTCCTGTCTTTTCCGTATCATCCTCTCCTCCTTTAAAAAGATTTGTCCTCAAATCCAATTTATACATAAGGATCCAAGTGAGCAACATCGAAAGTTCAACTAATGGTGTACTTGACTTCAAGATCAATGTGATAGACATTGTTATTGATCCTTTCCAGAACTTTGAAAGTTCCATCTTGCCTTGACATAAACTTGGATTTTCTTTCATTGGGAAAATTTTCCTTCCTCAAATATATTCACATGAGATCACCTGGTTCAAGGACCAACTCCTTTCTTCTTTTGTTCCGCTTCTTAGCATACAACCTGGCAGCATGTTCAATGTTCCTTTTGACATGTTCATGCAAATATTAACAAAATTGGCCTTGTTCTTGCCATCAAATTTAGCATGTTCTTTCAATTGCAAAGCCAAAAAAATCCAAGGGTCACAAAGGGTCAACCTGTAGAGAACTTAAAAATGGGTGAGTTTAGTTGTTAAATACATGGATCTATTGTAATAAAATTCCACATGAAGCAAACACTCTTCCTAATTTCTAATGTTCTTACTGATTATGGCACGTAGGAGAGTAGACAACGTCTTATTACCCACTTCAGTTGCCCATCAGCTTGTGGGTGGCATGTTGTTAAAAGAGTAATCTAGTCCCTCGATTTGCCACAAGGTTTTCCAAAAATGACTAAGAAACTTAGTGTCCCTATCTGACACTATGGTTTTAGGCATACCATGCAACTTAAAAACTTCTTTAAAGAATAGATCAATTACCATGATTGCATCATCAGTCTAATGGTAAGGTATAAAGTGTGCCATTTTAAAAAATCTATCAACAACAACAACAAAAATGTTATCTCTACCTTTCTTAGTCTTATGAAAATCCACAACAAAGTCTATAGAGATATCAACCCACGACTCATCGGTTATAGGAAGAGGTGTATACAAACATATTGGTTGAACTTTAAACTTAGCCATCATACACCTTAGACACTGAGAATATACTTTCTCCACGTCATTTTTCATGTTAGGCCAATAAACTTGTTCCTGCAACATAGACAATGTCTTGGCAGCACCAAAATGACCCATCAATCCCATGAGCCTCCATGACATATAACTCTCTTAGTACCACAAGGAATACATAAATGTTTATCATGAAAAAGAAAACCCTTAAACTGATAATACTTTTTATTAGCATGTTTTAAAGTGTTCTTGTATTCCTCATGAAAGTCAGGATCATCAGCATAACAAGATTTAAGGTGTTCAAACCCGAGAAGCTTAGTTTCCATAGAAGATAAGAGAGTGTACCTTCTTGAGAGTGCATATGCTACCACATTCTCTTTACCTTGGTTGTTTAGGATGACGTAAGAAACGTTTAAATGAATTTAACCCACCTTCCATGACGTTTGTTAAGCTTCTGTTTTCCTTTGAGATGCTTTAGGGACTCATGATCAGTATGAATCACGAATCCTTTGGGCTAGAGGTAATGCTGCCACATCCGAAGAGCCCTCACCAATGCATATGGTTCCTTTTCATATGTGGGGTAGTTCAGTGTAGCACCGCCTAGATTCTCTCTGAAGTAAGCAATAGGTCTTTTCTCTAGCATCAAGACAGCTCCAATGCCCACTCCGGACACATCACACTCTATCTCAAAAGCTGTAAGAAAGTTAATTAACACAAACACGGGAGAATTAGATAATTTACCTTTCAGTAGATGGATGATTCCTCTTGGGATTTTCCCCAATTGAATCCTACACTCTTCTTAATGACCTCAGTGAGTGGGAAGGCAATGGTATTGAAGTCTTTCACAAACCGCTTGTAGAAACCAGCATGTCAATGAAAACTTCGGACCTCTGTAATGGTCTTATGGGTTGGCCACTCTCTAATCTACTTGACCTTTTTTTCACATGTATGCCTTGAGAAGTCATAGCGTAACCTAAAACACAAGGTTATATGTTCCAAATCAGCACTTTTTGTAGTTGGCATACATTGTTTCTTTCCTAAGAAAATATAAAACATGTCTTGAGTGATTTAAATGTTTTATCATGGTCGTTCTATAGATGTAGATACCATCAAAGCCAATGACCATAAACAATCCAATATAAGCCCTCAAAACATGGTTCAGTAATCTCATGAATGGCTATGTGTAATAGTAAGGCCAAATGGCATAACCAACCATTCATACAATTCGAGTTTAGTTTTAAAGGTACTTTTCCACTCATCTCCTTCTTTCATTATGATTTAGTGGTAACCACTCTGTAGATATATTTTAGAAAAGTGAATAACCTATGCAACTCATTTAGCATATCATCTAACAAGTAATTGGATGCCTATACTTAACTATTATGTTGTTGAAGGCCTTACATTCAACACACATGCTCCATATCCCATCCTTCTTAGGTACCAATAACATTGTTACAACACAAGGGCTCATAATTTCATGGATGTTCCCTGATATACCCTATTTATTACCAGTTTTAGGCTATGTTATAGGCTCTATTTAGGGTCTATTATGTGTGTCTAGGCTATGTTTTAAGGTTTTTACATGTCAAGATATGTTTTGGAGATATATAGAAATACTTGGAGCTTTTGGAACATTTAGAAGAGAAGAATCCGTAGCTAATCATTGAGAGAGTCGAAGTACAAGATAGTCGTCGATTGACGACACAACCTTTTCATCGACCAATGGTACAAAACCAAGATCGATCGATGTTGCACACTTTCCATCGATCGATAACCAATGATGAAGATACCCTAGATGAATTTTGACCTAGATTTTAGGGTTTTATATTTATGATTTATTTATTACACACACAGAGAAGTTCCAGAGAGTTTTAGTTTTCTATTATAGTTTAAGGTTTTTTCTAGGAAAGAAAATTCATAACTCCTTAGGGATATTTGTATTGGAATCCCAGTATTTTATCTATGCATTATATTCAGACTATTGTTCTTACTTTAATTATGTCTCAGTAGTTATCAACTCGATTTAGGGTTGAATGATGGTAGTCATGGATTAGCCCAAAAGTAGGATTGATAGGTTAAATTAATATCCATCAATTGAATTGTGCTTCATGCTTGCATTATAGAGTAGCTAGCTAGGATCTCGAAAGTAGGACATGGACGACTACGAGAGTTGGTGCTGTGCCAGAATAGACTCCATTGACTATGTTAAGCACATGCGAGAGATGGTCTAATTAGCTTCGTGAACATATCAAATCTTGTACACACTTCCTTATGATTTCACCATCGATCGACATCAGGCCTTAGCCGTCGATCGATGGTCATTCCTTTTTTTCGCATACGAGAGTTAGAGTTAAAAGGGTCAAAATAGTTAATATTTGAGTTCCTTTTTTTCGCATACGAGAGTTAGAGTTAAAAGGGTCAAAATAGTTAATATTTGAGTTCTATAATATTTACATTTCCGTTCTTCCTATCCCCTATAATCCATTAAGTCTGAAACCCTAGTTTTCGCATATTTACATTTGTGCTTAGTTAGTTTAATAGTATATTTCCATATTTGCATTATTATCATATTTCCATATTTCATCTATACTTCCTCATAAGGAATATTTCCTTAAATTGATTGATTGCTACGAATATCTACCTAGCTTAGTCTTTCAAAATAAGAAATCTATTGTGTGTCATTGCTCTCTGTTGATTATATCCCTAAGTACTACACCTGATCTCTCTTGGCAAGATTTTTTATTTGTGTGTTGAGATTCTGGTTAATTTGATAATTAATTGTTTAAGATATTCATACCCTACTAGAACAATAAACACAACATGTCAAATTTGGCGCCGTTGCCGGGGAGCAATGATCGCCATTAGTTTAATTTTTAGGATTTAGTCTAGGTTTTTTATTATTTTTCAAGTTACTAAAATTTTCTTTTCTTTGTTTTTAAGGTACATGCAAAAGAGTACCAGGAGAAATAAAGGACAAGAACTACTATTCTCAAACCCAAAGAAACTCAAACATACGATCCACAAAGAAAGACGGCAAGCATCAATCGACGGCGTCAACCCAGCGTCGACCGACACTTCTTTACGGATAGCATCGACTGACATCAGAACACAAGCATCGACCGATATTGATCGCACCTCATCGATCGATAGAAGCCTACCCGCATCGATCGATGGCAGGAGACGAGTTCAGATGGTTGCGACTTTAGTATTGGTTCAGAATGAGAATGGAGACTTATGTGACCTCGTTGGTCATCTGTGTAATACATCATGTCAAAACATAGACAATCAGGGGGGTTGCAATCCCTGATAGAGAAGCATAAGCAGAAGCAGGCGCTGCAGTAGCTCAACCTGAAGCTAATGCCCAAGTTGATCAGAGAACACTAGCTGACTACAACCGCCCAGATCAGTTCTACACCAACAGATCCGCCAATCGTCCTCTAGCTTTTCAGAGGAACGATTTTTAGATCAAGCCCGCTTTCTTCGAACTTGTAGCGCAGACACCTTACCATGGGTTGTGACATGCACATCCTATGGATCAACTGAAGCGATTTGAGGATCTAGTGACTGTTATTAAAGCTAATGGAGTCCCTGAGGACTATCTTTTCTGTAAGCTCTTCAAGTACTCACTTGCTGGAGAAGCTTCATATTGGCTTAAGCAGCTACCACCAAGATCTCTGACATCCCTGACTAACATCAAGAATGCTTTCTTTCGTAACTTCTTTGATGAAGCGAGAGCAGAAGATCTAAGGAGCAAGATTGCTACCTTTTCACAGAAACCTTCGGAGTCTTTCAAAAACTCCTGGATCAGATTCAAATCATACCAGAGAGATTATCCACATCACGCGTTCAACAAAGTGAAGCTTCTTAGCACTTTCTTCAGAGGTATTGGATTGCAGTATCAAATAGCTTTGGACACAGCCAGGGAGGGAAACTTCAGCACCAGGAGTCCTAAAGAAGCTACGAGATTGATTGAGAATCTAGCATCAAGCAGCAGTACCAAGAACACAGATTTTGAAAGGAGGAAATCAACCCCAGCTGTGAGAAAGGAGATGATTGAAGAAGTCAAGGCAAAGGTGGATTGTGTTCAAAATTTTCCCAAGAAGCAAGTTACTTTTGCGGAAGTAGAAGCAATAGAATCTAGAGAAGATGAGATTTAAGAAAAGGATGTGAACTACATCGATGGGAATGGTTTCCAGAGACAAGGGAATCCAGGTTTCAAAAGGAAGTCCTATGGGACTGGTCAATGAAGTAACTTTAATCAGAGATCACAGGGAAAGCCCTTCAACAAAAACAGAACTTATGGATCTTCCTACTACCAGAATCCTCCTCCAGAAGCTCAAGAAAGCAAGATCGAAGCAATGGTTGACAGAGTTTTATAGGAACAATAGAAGATGACTGTGGATTTCAATGGAAAAATAGATGGTTTGTACCTCAACCTCAATACCAAGTTCGAAAACCTCAGCACCCATGTGAAGAAGTTGGAGAATCAAGTGATGCAGACGAGCGAAACCATCAGGAGGCATGAGAGCTTGATTAAAGAGAAAATAGAGGCTGGGAAAAAGCACCAGGTCAATGAATTGATTGATGATGATTCCTGGCAGGAAGTTAAGAGAGAGAAGCCCCAAAACAGCGATTTACGAATGGAAAATTCCATGTCACTCGGCACTTCTCATTGGTGCCGATCGACACCAAGCAATGAGCATCGATCAACAGTGAAGCCTGCACTATGGTTGGCTTCGTGTGAATCGAGTAACATCGATCGACCCAGACACCCTAGCACCGACCAACAGAGTGATGTACGTATCGATCAACAGTGCGACCTCAGCATCGATCGACAAATGAGAAACTAGTTCGACTGTCGAACATCAATGCAAGCTGTGACAGTTTCAGAACAAAATACAAACACATCTGAAGCTATGGATCTCGATAGATAAGATGAGGGACACTCAAATAGGAATCAAAAGATCCCTAAACATCAACGTAGAGAAGCCAATGAAATGGAGATGGATAGCTTTGCTAAAAGAGTTTTTGAAATTCCTCTGAATATCTCTTTTGATGAAGCTTATTATACTCACAAATTGTGGATGTTTTTCAAGGAAATAATGGAGATATATGATGATATAGAAATCATGTTCAATCATCTCAGAGAGAAGATGAAGCAAAGGACTTTTCTGAAGAAGAAAAGTGATCTTGGAAAGTTAGTGATCCCATGCTTCATCAAATGCCATGAATATCCCAATCCCCTTTGTGACACTGGATCATCAGTGAGTATTATGCCAAAGTCTATGGCAGAGGATCTGAACCTGAGAGTGGAAACCTCCAATGATTCTTTAACATTTGTCGACTGCTCAAGAGTGAACTCATGAGGGATGGTAAAAGATGTTCCAGTGCAGATTAATAATACCCTAGTCCCAGTCTTCCATGTGATGGACATCAGGATAGAGTGGAACTCTTTGCTACTACCTTGGAGAGCATTCATGGCCACTGTGGGAGCTATCTGCAATATGAAGCTAAACAAGTTGTATTTATCTCTAATTGATCATAATATTTTTTATGAACCTGTTAAGAATAAGAGCAAAGCTACTCTGATTGAATTATGCAATGATGCAGAGCTTGTAGCCACATGCTTCTATGATTATGAGTTCAATGAGGAGTTGAAAGAAGTCGCATCGATCGATACCCAGCCCGAACAATCGATCGACGAGCTTGAAATTCAGCAAAACGATCGACGCCAACATCTTATTATCAATCGATACCCACCCTTTAGAACTGATCGACACCTACCACGCAGATCTCAATTACAACCCAGCCTACCTCGAGCATGGTGAAAACTAAAGATAAGAAGAGATAATCGAATATCGAGGTACTGCTATGGAAGAGGCTGGTGTTTTTCGTGTTTCCCATGAAATTGGGAAATCAACGTCGATTGATGTTAACCAATCACCATCGATCGATATTGGTATTAACTCAGGGTCTGAACTGATTTCAGCTGCATAACGCGAGAGGAAGTGTGGTTATCTACAACAAGATGAGTTTGGTATTATGAGAGATCAAGACGGTCACGCAAGATCTATGGATGGCCGAATTCTGCATGTCACGAGAGAAGATGTGCCAGATATACTTGCAATGACTAATGGAGCTGGGAATATTTTCGGCCAATTGTCTGATTACCGAGCCTGCACTTTTATTTTATGCAAAGAAATGAAATCAGTATAGGAGCGAGTCAGACTAGTATTCGCTAAGTTGTTGGTATAATGGATTTGGTTGTTATAGTAGGATAAAGTATTTAAGTTTCTATGTGATTGACTCAATAGGATGTGGTTGCAACAAAGTAGGGTGACAGTTATACTTAGAAATTATGTGCATCTTCTCTTTTCAAAACCTCTTTCACAGGCTTGTTTGCTTGAGGACAAGCAAAAGGTTAAGTCTGGGGGAGTTCATAAGCCTATTTATTACCAAATTTAAGCTATGTTATAGGCTTTATTTAGGGTCTATTATGTGTGTCTAAGCTATGTTTTAAGGTCTTTTCAAGTCCATGTATATTTTGGAGATATATGGAGATACATGGAGCTTTTGGAACATTTAGAAGAGAAGAATCTGTAGCTGATCATTCAGCGAGTCGAAGTACAAGACATTCGTCGATCGACGACACAACCTTGTCATCGACCAATGGTACAAGACCAAGATCAATCGATGTTTCACACTTTCCATCATTTGATAACCAATTCGCAAACAATCAATCTATAGCCCAAGTTAGAGAGAAATGACGAAGATACCTTGGACGAATTTTGACCTCTATTTTAGGGTTATATATTTATGATTTATGTATTACACACACAGAGAGGTTCCAAAGAGTTTTTGTTTTCTATTATATTTTTAAGGTTTTTCTAGGGAAGAAAATTCATAACTCGTTAGGGATATTTGTATTTGAATCCCATTATTTTATCTATGCATTATATTTAGACTATAGCTCTTACTTTAATTATGTGTGCGTAGTTATCAACTAGATTTAGGGTTGAATGATGGCAATCATGGATTAGCCCAAAAGTAGATTGCTAGGTTAAGTTAATATCCATCAATTTAGTTGTGCTTAATGCTTCCATTCTAGAGTAGCTAACTAGGATCTCGAAAGTAGGACATGGACGACTACGAGAGTAGGTTCTGTGCCAGAATAGACTCCATTGAACTAGGTTGTTAGGCTCATGCGAGAGCTAGTCTAATTAGCTTGATGAACATATCAAATCTCTTTCACACTTCCTTCTGATTTCACCTTCGATCGAGATCAGGCCTTAGCCGTCAATCGATCGTCTTTCCCTTTGCTCACATACGAGAGTTGGAATTAAAAGGGTCAGAATAGTTAATATTTGAGTTCTAGAATATTTACATTTCCGTGCTTCATATCCCTTATAATCGACTAAGCCTGAAACCCTAAGTCTAGTATATTTACATTTGTGTTTAGTTAGTTTAATAGTATATTTCCATATTTACATTATTATCATATTTTCATATTTGATCTATATTTCCTCATAAAAAATATTTCCTTAAATTGATTGATTGCTACTAATATATATATCCACTTAGCTTAGTCTTTAGAAATAAAAAAAAATCTATTATGTGTCATTGCTTTCTATGGATTTGTTCCCTAAGTACTACACCTGATCTCTCTTGGCAAGAGTTTTTATTTGTGTTTTAAGATTAGGGTTAATTTGATAGTTAATTGTTTAGGATATTCATACCATGCAAGAAAAATAAACACACCATGTCGTGCCCCTTCTCCAAAAGGTCATTGACTTGCTTCTGAAGCTCCTTAATCTCCACATGATTGGTCATGTATGCTGGTCAGTTGGGATGTGTTGTCCTTGGCATGACATCAACCCTATGTTCTATACCTCTGATGGGTGGCTGACCAACTGGATTGTCCTCTAGAATTACATCGTTTAACCATGTAAAAGAAGCTCAATGTCTCTCAGAATTTATGGGCATGGTCAGTATAATCAGACAAGAACTCTTTATAGAATATTAAGATCAAATCATGTTGGTTAAATAATTCATCTTTGAAATCACCAGTAGTAGAAAAGAGGATTAACTTACTTACCTTGGTTGATTTTTTAAATAGAAGTGCTTTGGTCGACGCCTTGGCCTCTTCCCTTTTCCTCCTAAGAGGCACCTGGTCCTCGAGTACTTCATGAGGTGTTAATGGGACCAATGTGATCTGCTTCTCCTTGTGGGCAAAGTATGCCGATTAGTGAAGCCATCATGCATTACTCTCTTGTCATACTGACATGGCCTCCCCAGCAAGATGTGGTTGGCCTTCATAGGTAAGACATCACACATGATCTCGTCTTTGTACCTTCCAATAAATAAAGCTACCTTTACTTGCTTACTGATCTGCATCTCACCATCTTTGCTCAACCATTGTATAGAGTATTATTTTGGATGGTTTTGAACCTCGAGACCAAGCATGTTCATCAATGTAGAGTGTCCTCCTAGTGACCAATGATATCTTGCATAATACATGGTTTTAACCTTGCATTTTGTGTATGAACTGATCATTTGAGCTAGTGTTTAGGTTCATATAGGTTACATTTCATTGCACTTGAATGTTTCAAGTTTGGAGAGGTGCAAGTGAAATTTTGGAACCAAAAGAGTCATGAAACGTTCAAGATGATGAAAAATGGTGAAAGGACGACGAAAATGGACAGTGACCAGCTGCGGCCTACCCTGCGGCAGAACGAGCCCACGGCGGAACCCCTGAGCCCTGTGACTGAGCCCCAAGGGGTACGACGCCTGCGGCCAATGGGCGATGAAATCATAGAGAACCACCGCGGGCATCACCGCGGCATAACGAGCCCACGACGGAACCCTTGATCACCGCGGCTGAGCCCTGCGGCGTACGATGCCCACAGCCAATGAGCTACAAAACCACAGAGAACCACTGCGGGTGTCACCGCGGCATAACAAGCCCACGGCAGAACCCATGATCACCGCGGGTGAGCCCCGCGGCGTACGACGCCCACAGTCAATGGACTACAAAATCACGGGGAACCACAGCGGGCGTCACTGCGGCAAATACAAGGTTTGGCCCTTTAGTTATTTAGAAATTCTGATTTTGGTTTATTCTGGTTTAATAATGTTTTGTGCTTGAATCAGCTCGAGTTTTAGCTTCCTATAAATACTTCTAAGACCTAATTCTAGGATCTTATCTGGTTTTCTGTCTAAACACATTGATATTTTGGAAGAAAGCTTGAATTTTTAGTATTTTAATCTTTTATTTCTTTTGTTGTTTGAGTTTATTTAACAATCTTTAAATTATTAGTCTTGAATCTATCATGGGTTTAAGCTTAATTATGAAGATTAGTGAATAGACTCTTTTTGGATTCATGGGCTAGGGTGATTACAGTGATTAAGTGAAGATCTAGGGTGTTTAATGTTAGGTTTATATCTTTCCTTGCTTATTGAGTGTGTTCAATAATAGATTAGTCTTGATCTCTCTAATCTTGATATCTAGACATTTCATGCCCAAAAGGTGTTTGATGAAATGTCTGAACCAACTCAACTTTGTTATAGCTTGATTAAGCAGACATTTGATGTTAGTATTGCTATATAGTTATTAGACTTGATTTAAATGCATGTTTGAGTGTGTTAAGCCAAAGACATTTGATGTTTAATGCATAATGACATAAGGACTTGTATCTTGACAAAGAACTTGTGTAATGTCGTGATCTATACGTATGGGAACCTATTGGTTGATAACTTGCAACCTCAGATTAGAACTTAATCACTTGAAGTCAAATGCCTATACCCATGAGTCCTAATTCTCTATTTTATTGAAAGCTTTAGTATTTACATTGCTTGTTCTTTTACTTATATTTACATCAACCAAAATGATTGCACTTAGATTAAGCACTAGATTTCTATTCTCATTGCTTTGAAATCACTTAAGATTAGATTGACACTCATTTATACTACTTTGATTAGGATAGAGTAAAAATCTTTTATTAACAAACATCTCTCCTTTGACTGGGTAATACATATCCTCATTATCAGACCCATTCGGATTTTTCTTCTTTAGAAAGAACGTCTCCACTCACCATTACAGTCATGATGTTTTTGCTAGTACACTTACTAGCACAGTGTCCATACTCTTGGCATCTGAAGCAGTTTACGTTCCTGGACCGAATTGGTGTTACTTCTCATTTTTCCTTGTCATCTCTAGTGGTTAAGGTTTCTGGAGTACCCTTTATTGGCATATTTGTAGATTTATCATCTCTAGAGTTATCTGGTCGAGAATTAGATCCAAAGGGACTCTAAGAAGTTCCTCTCTGTCTATCCTGCTGTTCAATAAATATGGCTATATGTAGCATCTCTTCAAGGGTTAGTCTTCATCTCCTGGTAGTAGTCCTCAGCATTATATAACCTTGACTAAGTCTTATGAGTTTTTGATGCATGGATTGAGTCAGTCAGTAAAAGTACTCAATCAATATCAACAAGATGTCGTGACCGCTTAGACTTGGTGGATTTTGTCAGAAAAGAAAGTTGGTTTCGGGGGTTCATTGATTAGTACACCTCTGGTGCTGGTAAGGTCGGAACCGTGGTCGTCCATCTCCAGTTTGCCGGCCGATAAGATCTCTGAGATTGATCAGACAGATGGAATTGGATAGAAGTAGGGCTAGACGTGCCGGAGGAACCCCTTCTGCTCGAGCTCGCCTTAGGAAACTCACTCGCTTATGGTGAGTTGGGACAAACCTCCTTCTCATCTCTTCCTTTCATCTCATGCCATAAAGTGAGTTGTTTCTGGTCATTACTTCTTCTAGTGTTGGCTTTTATCTCCCACCAATTGACTGCATAGCCTTCCAACTCAGTGGCTGCCAGATTGACTTTTCTTTCTTGAGTGAAGTTTTGACACTTGAAAAAAGCTCAACCTTCTTTTCCCATTCAAGATAAGTGTTTGAGTCACTTTCTTTCCTTGAAAGGGCAGTATCTTGAGCTTGAGACTCCCCATGTTGTCGTCAGGTTGTGGCGTTCTTCGAATGTATCGACCATATTGTTGATCATCCTCATAGTCATCTTCAGCATATGCCTTTTCTTAATCTGGTTGAACCTGCGGTACACGCCTAGGTCGCATGATGTCCCGTCCAGCAAGTACTCTAGTATATCCAGCTGCAGCACCTCCAGATCCAGCAGGAACACCTCCAGCGTCACATACAGGCTGGTAAATGTTAGGGGGTAAGATAGCATAAATATTTCAGCATGTCCCCTTAGTGGGTGAGATCAGCAAGCATGGCTTGGAATTGTAGCTGGTGAATTGCTATGCGTTGGACAGATGGTTCATTTACAGCCTCTGCTTCTTTTCTCCTTTCAAGATTAACCATTGTAACCTGAAAACTATTAGACACAAAAGAAGAAAGCTAAACAAAGAAAACAATCCCTCTGTCACTCAGTTTCACAGCTGCCAAGTTTCTTACTATTCCCTTGAGTTCTATGAAGATCAAAAACCCAAACAACCCTAAGTTCTATGTGGGAACCAAAATCCACACTGTCAATTTTCGTAAATTAAGGAACACCAAAAGAACCCGACTTTCCCAGAGGTCCCCGATTATCTGCATAAACACACGAAAACGAAGAAGAAAGAGATAACAAAATATCGATAGTAAGTTGCACATAGGCGTTTTATTGATTGATAAGAACAAAGCTGCAGTATTTTCCGAGGAACAAAATGAGTAGAATATAGCTAACAAAGATAATCTCAGAACAGAGATGAAGAAGAATCAAAGTCAAGTTTCAAGTATGCAGCTGTTTATATTCTAAGTTCTTCTAAGCTAGCTGAATTATTCTAGGTCTAAATCTTTGGATCCATGTGCCTTTAGCTTTAGCTCTCCTTATATATGCCTTCTGGGTTGGTTCCTCTTTTCTTTTTTGCCCTTAGATCGAGTTTATCGCTTTACGAAAACATTCCTTTTTATCTCGATCTTCATCATTATCTTGGAAACTTGAGAATAATCTTCCGAATTCGTGAGACTTATCTTCTTCTGCGAGTAATGATACACCTTCATAACACTGCTGGGCTCAATTTCGTATGAAATCACAAGTGGGTTTTTAGCCGCGTCTAGGCCTCTTTGGGTCGTGTTTGGACTTAAACGTTTTTACGATTTCTTCGAAAGAACGTTGAATGATACGATGTGGTTTTAGCTAGGAAGTTCATACTTCTCGTATAGCTTTAACAACTGTGGTGTTGAGTTAATCGTTGCCGTTTATACGATAACCATGGACTTAATTCGGGAAAAGAAGTCTTCGCGGCTTTTATCGTAAAGTTCCAATAGTAACTCCGATTGAGACGAAACAAAGAGCATTTCGATCAAGATTAGATAGAGAAGCCAAGGGACGTGGTCTCACTCGCCATATGGCGACCTGGAGCTGTATTTGGCAAACCAGGTACCGTTTTGTGACTCTTACTGTTTTTATCGTAAAATCTCAGCGGGAACTTCGATTGAGGCGAAACGAAAAGCATTTTTATCGCGACTCGAAGAAGAACACAAACGAGAGATACAACTCACAATATGGCGAACCAAACGTGGAGAGCAGAGGTTGCCATATGGCGACCCAGACTTTGAAAGGCCAGGTTGCCATATGGCGACCCGGACTCGGAGAGGCTAGGTAGCCATATGGTGACCCAGACTCAGAGGGCCTAGGTCGCCATATAGCGACCAGGAATCGGAGGGCCTAGAGCGCCCCGGTCTGTTAGAGCCTAGGTCGCCACATGGCGACTCGGACTCGGAGAGCCTTGGTCGCCTTATGGTGACCCAGACTCGGACAGCCTGGTTTTCCATATGGTGACCCGGACTCGGAGGGCCTAAGTCGCCATATGACGACCTGGATTATGCGGGTTCAGGTCTCCATATGGTGACCCGTTACCTTGGTGCGTAGGTCGCCATATGGCGACCTGTAACCTTGGTGCGTAGGTTGCCATATGGCGGCCGGTGCTTTTCAAGTGTAGGTTACCATATGGCAAACTGGTTAGTTAAAGACAAGGTCGCGATATGATGACCTAGGTTCGAGGTTCTTTAGTTCCTTATCGAAATATTTTTTCGATAAGTTATTTCTAGAAGTGGTAACATTAGTCAATGATTTTGAGATAACCGTTTTTGACCCCAATAGTATAGAGCTCTAATCTACACATGAATAGATAGGAAGATTGCAAATTCTTTTCGTCAGCTGATTAACCAACTATGAGCAAGATTTCTCCTAAGATTTTGTTATTGCTTTTTTTATTTGGATCTTGTAGATCTCTTCTTTATTTCTTTAATTTTGAAGAGTGGCTCAGCTGACATACAAAAGATAGACATAAAAGAAGTATGGAAGGATGATTAGAAACAAATAGGAAAGCAATACCATAACCTTCAAGCGCTCTGTTACCAATTGATACAGTCGTGATGAGTGTAGGGTGACAAAAAAAATTCCGACGTCGAGATGAGCAATTCTTCTCTTTCAGCGAGTCCATTGAAATCGGCTCCTCTGGCATTGTGTCGGCCTACGCAGCTAGCTTCTTATCCTTCCAGGATAAGTTTTCCCGGCGTAGCGCCAAGAAGGAGGTTGTCCAGTCTTCTTTTCAACCGCCGATGCCTTCAACTCCGATCAAAACTGTGGCCGCGCCATCGTCAAAAACTTTGGTTCAACCTACTGGCTCGTTCACGACGCCTATTCACGTTGGGATAGGAAGCCGGCTCCAGAATCGATGCCCCTTAATTGGCTAGGAGAGAAATCGTTCTGGGGTTGCCGGCTCCTAGTGCTGCTCCGATCGTCCCACCGAAATGCCGAAAAAGAAACCCTCCTGTCGGTGAGGCGATTAAGAGGAAAATATGTGCTAAAGGTGGAGAAAGAGATTCTCCACCGCAGGGAGGATCTGGTTTAAATGCAATGCCACAGTACCGTTCCAAGGTTTGTTTCAAAGATCTTTCATGTTAGCACGTTGCATTCTTCCCTAACCCTTTATTCGTCTTATCCAGTTCGTATCTTTGGTCGATGGGATGATCAATGAATGTGGGTCAGAGGTTGAGCGTCTCACAAGGAAGTTAACAGAGTCCCGAGAAGAGTCATCAGCGTTCAAGAATAAGTTAAAGGTTATTGAAGATGCTCATTCCGCCGAGCTGTCCCAGTTTGAGACTCGGATCGGCGACCTCGAGCGAGACCTTGGGAAGACTGCGAGATCCCTGCTCAAGGCGAAACAGTTCAGGAATAAGTAAGCTTCGGAGGCTCGTCGGCTCCAGCGTCGTCTCCAGAACGAATAAGGATTGATGGCACGGGGGATCGAGGAAACCAAAATGGCCCTTCGCACTGAGTTTAAGGCCCGCTTAGCGAGGATTGCTGGTTCCCTCGAATCCTTGACGGCCATTCGAAGTAGGGATCTAGCTCTTGTGGCCGCTGAGGGAAGAATAAGTGAGGTCTGGATGTTCCAGGGCAACACGCCTCTATATCCACGAGCCGAGGAAGCCCGGATTTCGGCGTGGAAAGACGAGTTTGGGTTGCTTAAGGTGATTTCTACATGATCCTTGGCCGTCTGAGATCCGAGTGCCTCCTTCCGCCATGCTTGGGCGATGCAGGAGGGTTTGATGCCATGGTCGTTAAAAGCGCAGCCCCAAGCTCGGACGAAGTGATGGTCGAAGGTGAGGTCGTAGGAACTGACGATGAGTGTGGTTGCAGTCTCATTTGAGACTTTTTTCATTTTTATGTCTTCATTTATGTTTGCATCGGCCAAGTGTGTCCTTGGTTTTATTTCGGGACTGGCCGCGTGAGACTTTGAATCCTTGCCGCTTTGCGGCTTTTGCATGAATGGATCAATATTTTTATTGAAAGGATTTGAGATTTAAGAGTGTGTCGCGTAGTTGCGTGTGGAGGGAAGATTATAAGTTGTGATCTCATAACCTAACTCATCTTTGTAGATCATTATGTTCGTTGCTTGTTCGAGATGTGCGGAAAAGTTCTGTGAGCGTTTAGATGTGAACGAAGAGGCATGCTTCCAGGATCTCGTATCTTTTGATATTCATGCCTTGAGACATTAGAGACCAGTGTGATGGGTTTAGGGAAAGACCTAGAATTACTCTCAGTTAAGGTTGTGCGATGACTAATCGGCTTTGTTTTTGCGTGTTGCGATTTCAACCTGATTCTGTACCGCTTTAAAGTCCGCAAACTGTTCTCGGCTTATACGACTTGTATTGTCGGAATCGAACATCTCTTCGAGGACAATTTTTAAGTCTCCCGAATGTGCTGACCGGAAATTCAGGATTACTTTTATAGCGCTAATATCGTTCTGTCGGATGTACGAGAGCTATCCTTGTGAGATAACTTAGTCTGTTTAGGACGTTAAGAGTTCGTTGGGATCATCAACTAACTTATTGGTAGATATTAACGTTTTTGAGCTTTCGCAAAAGACACGTGTTTGAGAAGTTGTGTGTGTTTTATAGTTTCTAGCGGACTGCTTTTTGGGATAAGGATTTTGTACAGAGTGTTTTGATGAAAAAGGTTTCCTCCTGCGTTGGCGACGTCTCGCCAAGTCGAGGGTTTGATTTTTCTTATGTTGCGTCTTGCTACAAGATTGTTTCCCAACGTTTCGCTCGGCAGTGTTTTGGAAGACCTTTCGTAGGACTAAGTCTCCTTCTTTGAACCTGCGGCGGCGCACATTTTAGTTGTAGTACTTTGCGTCCGCCTGCAGATAGTTTTGAATTCGTATGATGGCATGGTCCCGACGTTCGTTGGTTAGATCGAGCTCGTCAAGCAACATTAGATTGTTTGAATCCTCTCGTTCTGGGAGCAATCTTCTGCGTACTCCTAGAAATTCAACTTCTGCTGGGATCATACATTATGCTCCGTATACGAGGGCGAATGGTGTTTCCCTCGTCACGCGTCTCAGAGTTGTGCAGTGCAACAATAAGACTCGTTCGAGTTCTTCGGCCCACCTACCCTTTTTGGCGTCCAAGCGTTTTTAAGTCCATCAAGGATGGTCTTATTAGTAATTTCGGCTTGGCTGTTGCATTGTGGGTATCTAGGGGTTGATTTGGTCAGTTGTATCTTCCACTTCTCACAGAAGGCCTCGAATATGGTCAAAATAAACTGAGATCCATTGTCAGTTACGATTTCATATGGGACCCCATGTCTGCAGACAATGTTTCTCTATACGAAGCTTTCGACCTGGGCGTATTTAATGCTCGCGTAGGAGTCTGCTTCGACCCATTTCAAGAAAAAATCCGTCAAGACCAGCAGGAAACATTTTTCGCTTGACCTATGCATAGGTCTGACTATGTCCATCAACCATCGCATGAATGGATACGTTGCCGAGATCGATGAGAGGACCTCTTCCGGTTGATGGATAGTAGGTGGGTGCTTCTGTGATCAGTGTTGGCCAATAGTGTCTGTGGGTTTGATTTGACTGTGAGGGACCTTCCACCAGAGTGATTTCAACAAGATCCAGAAATGAACTCTTCCATTATTCTTCGTGCTTTACTTCCTTCTACGCAGGTCATGAGAGGCCCCGAAAATCTCCACTTGTAGAGTTCCCCGTCGGCCAAGGCTTATCATGCTGATTGGAATTTAAACTTTTGGGCTGCCCATTTATCTGTTGGGAGTTTTCCATCAGCGATGTACGCAAGGATTTTCTCTGTCCAAGGTTTGTTGACTCCGTACTCGGATTACTCGGGGTCTTGTGTTGTCTGGATATCGACTCTGTAGGCGTCGCCGTCGGGTGAATCGATCAGGTTTATGACGATAGGCGGCCCGATGCTAGGATGCTCTATGAATTCCACGGGAATTACCCTGCTCATACCTAGATCTGAGCTGGATGCTAGTGCGGCCAGGGCATCTGCCGGGCGTTTTCCACGCGAGGGATTCGTGTCAAAGCAAATTGATCAAAGCTTTGGGTTAAGTCCTAGACACCTTCAAGTAGACGTCCATTCTTTCATATCTTGCCTTGTATTCTCCGCTGTACTGGGTTGCTACCAGCTGCGAGTCGCAGTATGCATGGATGTTGCGTATTTTCAGGCCGCGAGCCAGTCGTAAGCCAAAAAAGAAGGCTTCGTACTCGGCTTCTTTGTTGGACGCCTGGAAAATTAATCTAAATGATTGTTCCAGTACTTCCCCTGTTGGTGATGTCAGTCGGATTCCGACCCCGGAGCCCTGTTTGGATGAAGATCCATTGACGTGGAGTGTCCAGGTCGAGTCTGGCTCTTGATTTGTTGTGCACCCTGTGGGAAGTTCTACCAAGAATTCAGCAAGCACTTGCGATTTTACGCAAGCTTTTTCTTGATACTGGATATCATATTCGCTTAGCTCGACTGCCCACTTTGCTAACCTTCCAGATTTATTGGGGCTATGCAAGATCGTCTGCAGCGGAAATGATGTGAGTACCATGATCGTATGAGATTGGAAATAAGGCCTCAGTTTTTGGGCTGACATAATGACCGTGTGAGCTAGTTTTTCCATTAGCGGGTAACGCGTCTCTGCATCCAACAGGGTTTTACTTACATAGAAGATGGCCTTTTGTTCGCCTCGCTCTTCTCGGATGAGGACTCCGCTTACGGCCGTTATGGATACTGCAATATACAGAAACAAAGGCTCCCCTTTTATGGGTTTTGCGAGGACCGAGGGAGTGGCCAGGTAGTGTTTGAACTGTTGGAAACTTTTCTCGCACTCCTCGGTTCATTCAAACTTTGTATTCCATTTCAAGGTGTCGTAGAAAGGTAAGCATTTATTTATTAATCGCGAGATAAAACGATTGAGTGCTGCGACTCTACCTGTTAACCTCTGCACCTCTCACTTGGTTCTTGGGGATGCCATCTAAATCAGCGCGGTGATGTTTTTTGGATTAGCCTCGACTCCCCAAAAGGTCACCAGGTATCCCAGAAATTCTCCCGATGCTACCGCGAACCGCCACTTTGCGGGGTTCAGTTTCATGTTATGTAGGTTTGACCTCTCGAAGCATTCTTGGAGATGGTCGACATGCTCTTGCTCCTCAAGATATTTTAAGAGCATGTCGTTGATATATACTTCCATATTTTTTCCGAGATGTTCAGAGAACATTCGATTAACCAGTCCTTGATAAGTCGCACCAGCGTTCTTAAGGTCGGATGGCATTACTCAGTTACAGTAAGTACCGTGGTTAGTTATGAACGCATTTTTATCCTGATCATTGGGGTTCATCATGATCTGATTGTACCTGGAGAAAGCATCTATGAATGACAGTAGTTTGTTTCCCGTCATTCCTTCGACCATTTGATCGATGTGAGGCAATGTGAAACTATCCTTGGGACACACGTTGTTGAGATCGGTAAAATTGATTTAGACATGCCATTTGACGACGACTGGGTTAGCGAGCCAGTCAGGATACCTTACGTCTGTTATGGATCCGACTTTGAGGAGTTTTTCGACCTCGTCTTTAACTGCGGAGGCCTGTTCAGAACCCAACTTTTGTCTTTTTTGTTTGACTGGTTTGAAAGTTGGATCGACGTTAAGTTCATGACATGTAATGTTGATTTCAGTCCTTGGCATGTCTTCCTCAGCCCACGCAAACGCGTGTAAGTTCTTTTTTAGACTGGCGATAAGCTCCGTTTTTAAGGACTCGGGAAGATTAGCGCCAATTTCAACGCAGTGGTCTGAGAATGCTTCGTTGAGGCTTTGGCTACTCACGACTTCCAAAAGATTTCTGTTTTGTTTGTTCCTGAGGCATTGTCATCAACGGACGACTTCCTTCTCTTGTTGGAGAGAGTCTCTGATGACGAGCCCTTTCGTTTTAGTTCCGCAGTGAAATAGACTTGCGAGATTTTTCTATTCCCCCAGATTGTCTCGATTCCGCGAGGCGTTGGGAATTTGAGACACATGTGGTATGTTTACTGGACAGCTTGCATTGAATTCAGCCATGGAATTCCTACGATTGTGTTATATGATGTGGGTCGATCGATGACCAGGAACTCCACGATTTTTGTTATGATGTCGGCTCTAACTGAGAGGTTGATTGTACCAAGAGTCATGGTAGGCTCCCCCGATAGTCCTACTACCGGGTTTGGGTCTTCCACGAATTCGGATGGATCGATTTCCATTCTCTCGTGGGTGTTTTTGAAGATGATATCGACCGAGCTTCCGGTGTCGACCAATATCCTTGCAAGGTCGATATTCTGGACTTTCAGCTTGATAATAAGGAGATCGTTGAGAGTTTTTACCGAGTCGGTCGTTTCTCTCTCCTTGAAGGAGATGAAGTCGCCGCCTGTTTGGTTAGGAATATCGTTTCTAAGTCTTTCGGTGATTTTTTAGTTAGAGAAGCCGTCCACCCCCCCCCCCCCCCCCACGCCCCCCACCCCTCCTTCTAGCACCAGACTGTTATAACCAAAATCCACACTGTCAAGTTTTGTAAATTAAGGAAAGCCAAAAGAACCCTACTTTCCCAAAGGTCCCAGCTTATCTACGTAAACCCAAGAAAACAAAGAAGAAAGAGATAATAGAATATCGATAGAAAGTTGCACATATGCGCTTTATTGATTGATAAGAACAAAGCTACAGGGTTTTTTGAGGAACAAAACGAGTAGAATATAGCTAACAAAGAGAATCTCATAACAGAGATGGAGAAAGATCTAAGTCAAGTTTCAAATATGCAGCCATCTTTATTCTAAGTTCTTCTATGCTAACAGAATTATCCTAGGGCTAAATCTTCGAATCCCTGCGCCTTTAGCTCTATCTCCCCTTATATATGTCTTCTAGGTCGGTTCCTCTTTCCTTTTTTGCCCCTAGGTCGAGTTTATCGCTTTGCGGAAACATTCCTTTTTATCTCAATCTTCATCATTATCTTGGAGACTTAAGATTTATCTTCCGATTTCGCGGGACTTATCTTCTTCTGCGAGTAAAGATAAACTGTCACAACATTGTTGGGCTCAATTTCTTATGAAATCGCTGATGGGTTTTTTGCCGCGTTCTAGACCTATTTGGCCGTGTTTCGACTTAAACGTTTTTATGATTTCTTCGAAAGAACGCTTAATGATATTATGTGCTTTTAGCTAGGAAGTTAATACTTTTCGTATAGTTTGGAAAACCGTGGTGTTGAGTTAACCTTTGCCGTTTATACGATAACCATGGACTTCATTCGGGAAAATGAATCTTCGCGGTTTTTATCGTCAAGTTCCAACGGTAACTCTGATTCAGACAAAACAAAGAACATTTCGATCGAGATTTGAGAGAGAAGCCAAGGGGCGTGGTCTCACTCGCCATATGGCGACCTGGATCTGTATTCGGTGACCTGGGGTTCGTTTAGCGACTCTTACTTGTTTTTTTTGTAAAATCTCAGCAGGAACTGTGATTGAGGCGAAACGAAAAGCATTTTGATCGTGAATCGAAGAAGAACACAAAGGATAGATACCATATGGCGACCCGTAACCTTGGTGCGTAGGTCGCCATATGGAGACCTGGTTTGTTAAAGGTGAGCTCGCCATATGGCAATCTGGTTTGTTAAAGGTGAGGTCGCCATATGGCGACCCGGGTTAGTGCACTCGAGGTTGCCATATGATGACATAGATTCGAGGTGCTTTTGTTCCTTATTGAAATATTCTTTTGATAAGTTATTTCTAGAAGTGGTAACCTTAGTTGATGATTTCGAGATAACCGTTTTTGACCCCAACAGTCAGAGCTCTAATCTACACATGAATAGATAAGAAGATTGAAAATACTTTTCGTCAGCTGATTAACCAACTCTGAGCAGGATTTCTCCTAAGCTTTCTTTATTTCTCAGTTTTTTTATTTGGATATTGTGGATCTCTTATTTCTTTTCTTTTATATTGAAGAGTGGCTCAGCTGACTTAAACAAAATAGACATGAAAAAAGTATGGAAGGATGATTGGAAACCAATAGGAAAGCAATACCATAAGTTGATACGGCTGTGGATCACTTGAAGGATGAGTGTAGGGTGACCTAGATGCCACTAGCACTCAGATTGGTCGATGGTCTTTTATTTACATCTATGGATCACTAACATGGGTGTGTTTATTGTTCTAGCAGGGTATAAATATCCTAAAAAATTAACTATCAAGTTAACCTTTAATCCTAACACACAAAACAATACTCTTGCCAAGAGAGATCAGGTGTAGTGCTTAGTGATCGAATTCACAGAGAACAATGGCACACAATAGATTTCTTATTTCTAATGGTTAAGCTATGTGATTATATATATTGATAACAAGTAATCAGTCTAAGGAAATATTCCTTATTGGAAGGTGTAAATATGCTAATAATATAATTATGGAATTATGCTAATAATGTAAATATGGAAATATACTACTAATCTAAATAGATGTAAATGTAAATATGCTAGATAAAAAGTTTCAAGCTCAATGAATTATAGTTAATAAGAAGCACGGATATGTAAATATTCTAGAACTCAAATATAAACTATTGTGACCCTTTTAACTCCAACTTTCGTATGCGAGTAAAAGGAAAGACCATCGATCGACAGCTAAGGCATGGTTTCGATCGACGGTGAAATCAGAAGGAAGTGTGAACAAGATCTGATATGTTCACCAAGCTAGTTAGACCAGCTCTCGCATGCGCCTAACAACCTAGTTCAATGGAGTCTATTTTGGCACATAACCTACTCTCGTAGTCGTCCATGTCATACTTTCTAGATCCTAGTTAGCTACTCTAGAATGCAAGCATTAAGCACAAATCAATTGATGGATACTAACTTAACCTAGCAATCTTACTTTTGGGCTAATCCATGATTGCTATCATTCAACCCTAAATCTAGTTGATAGCTACTCAGACATAATCACAATAAGAATAATAATCTGAATATAATGCATAGATAAAATATTGGGATTCCAATACAAATCTCCCTAAGGAGTTATGAATCTTCTCCCCTAATAGAATACTAAAAACTCTAGAACCTCGCACGTCGCTATGTGTTCTGCTGTTATACATAAAGTATAAATATAAAACCCTAAAATCTAGGTCAAAACTCGTTCAGGGGTAATCTTGTAGTCTTGTGCCTTGTCTCTAACTTGGACTTGATAACAGCTGTCTACGAATTGGTCATCGATCGATGGCAAGTGTTCAGGATCAATCAATCTTTTTCATGTAGCATTGGTCAACGTCAAGATAGTGCCGTCGATTGACGGCAGTCTTGTACTTTAACTCTTTCAATGATCAGCTAAGGTATATTCTCCTCTAAATGCTCCAAAAGCTCCAAGTATCTCCATACATCTCCAAAACATACCTGGACCTGAAAAGACCTTAAAACATAGCCTAGACACACCTAACAAACCCTAAATAGAGCCTATAACATGGCCTAAAATTGGTATTAAATAGGCTATATCAACTCCCCCATATTTAACCTTTTGCTTGTCCTCAAGCAAACAAGCATGCGAAAGAGGTTTTGCAGCCACATCCTATCAAGTAAATCACAGAGAAACTTTATACACCTTATCCTAGTATAGCAACCAAATCCATTATACCAAAAACTTAGCGAATACTAGTCTGACTGGCCCCTCTACTGATTTCATTTCTTTCCATAAAATAAAACTGCAGGCTTTACCTTGGGAGTATCGATCAAAGGATATATGGAATCTTACCCCTGCAAGTATCTGAACACACAGGTAGTCTTCTCTTATTACTTTCCTCTCTCTCTCTTCCCACTTCTTCTCAGTCAATGTCTCCCCTCTTTTGAGGGTATCATTTTATTTTTTTAATTGACTAGGATATTTGGATAGGCTTCCATGAATCAATGCCTAATGGTTTTTGCCACCAGATCTTGTTTATTTCTTTTTGACCTTTGTCTCTTTCTAGGATCATATGAATCAAGCTTTAATGGTTGTAGCCACCAAATCATGTTCGACTCCTTTTTTAATCTGAAGGGGAGAGAGAGGGGAATCATAAGCAAACAGACTTTTACTTTCCAGTCTTTTAGAAGGAATCCGATTCAGTCTATAAAAATCCTAGAGCAAGCAAATAATGTCAGGATTAGAGTTGGAAATCAGCTTCGGTTCCTTCAAACTTTCTAAGCAAGTGTGATATAGTGGTAGGATGATCCACTTTGGTATCTCTAGTAATCTCTGCAAACAACCTTCTAAGAATGGTGCTAAAGTGTGGTTAGTCAATAATAAATCTTGATCATAGTCCTCTTCTTGACTCGATAAAAACTTTTTGAAAAACTTATATATATATATATATATATATATATATATATATATATATATATATATATATATATATATATATATATAGTAAATAAAACTCAAAAACAAATCAAATAGCATTAGCGAACCTCCCCAGACTTAAATTACACTGTCCACAGTGTAATCCGCCCCGGATTAGTTAGGAAAAATCAAATCATAAGTAAATAGCTTAAGTATAGAAATCGACATCTCTTTGTAAGAGAGTGTTGATTGATGGTAGGCGGGTTTGGTTGATCGACGGTCGCGATCAAGTGTTAACCGATGGTGCCTCTATGGTGTCGATCGATGGTAGTATAAATAGTTTGTACAAATAATATAAAACCCGAAATAAATAGTAGTATATGTAAAAAGTAAGTAAAAATTTACTAAACAGTTAGTGGCCTGCCACTCAGCGTTTGGTTAGAGTCTTAATCTCGACGTTTTGAACTTACTGTCTAGAATGGAGGTTGAGAAACACTTGAAAAACAAGTGTCTACATCTTCTTTGCTCTTCTGAAACCGTGTACCAACAAAGCTTCTCATTGCTTTATCTCCTCTGGATTTCTCTTTATGTATGATCTCCTTAGTAACCTCCACTGAATGGATTCTCCTTTGTAGATTCTCAATATTGAGGTGTAGCACTCTAAGTCTGGCAGCTGTAGTTTCTGATACATCCTCCAATTTCTGAGAAATATCTTTCTTCATCAGGCTCTGATAAAAAGCTATCTCACTGAACCTGTCTTTTAATTGTTTTTTTCTGCGTACTTCTATATGTCGAAATCAGTATCGATCGATGGCGGGATGCTGTTGTCGATCGATGTCACTTTATCTGGTCCACTCACATGCTGTCTTTGAACAGTATCCAAATCTTGCTGCATCTCATCCATGCGTGTAATCAAACCGGTGAGGCACTTGTCTATAGGATAGTAGACATCATCAACCTCATGTAGAAATCTTCTAATGACATCTCTTGAGCGCTGTAGATCTCATTCACAAGATCGTCAATCTCTGCTCTGCTGTATGTTTCTTGCTTATTCCTGGACATAGCGATCTTTGCTGCATGTTCAGATAAACATATGTAGCTGTACTCAAAAATAGTAGCTCTCTCTAGAACTGCCTTGATATCTTCTACTTGCACATTCACAATTCTTCCGTCTATAGCGCGTGCATTACCCTTCTCATCTACGTAGATGTCATACTGATCTTTCTTCTCCAAAAAGAAAATTCTTTTGCCATCAGCATCATAAGCTCTCGTTCCATACTCTACGCGGCGGTCTATCAGTAAGGGATTTATCCAACCGATCGGTCCTGGAGTTTCTGAAGTACAGGGGTTAGATGTACATAACTCATGGACTCCTGGAATGGTGGTATCGATCGATGCATGCTTCTTGTTGTCGATCGATTTTTTATATTGGATAGGATCATGCTTCTGCTCCTTGATGTCGATCGATGCCGGTACCTGACAGTAGATCGAGGGCTGTTGCTGTTGTCCAAATAAATCTCCTGATCTATTAGCCATGACAAGGGCGTCTGCTACATCTTCCTTAGGTAGATTGAGAATTCTCCCGTAAAGATCTCTTGCATGTCCTTCTGTATCTCTGAAATTTCCAAACTCATCTGGCCTGAGATAA
This sequence comes from Moricandia moricandioides, assembly GCA_905132885.1. Lineage (NCBI taxonomy): Eukaryota > Viridiplantae > Streptophyta > Magnoliopsida > Brassicales > Brassicaceae > Moricandia > Moricandia moricandioides. The sequence continues at coordinate 38,348 of CAJHQQ010000670.1, forward strand.
CCATCTTCTGTATCTTCAGCTCTAAGTAATTGTTCTGGTTTCGTTTGATGTCGTTCGATGGCAAGATATGCCGATGATTGATGCTTGATTGCCCACTCTCGCGTTCATTACCCAGCCAGTTTCTTCTAGTGCCAGGCTGCAAGACTTAATAAGTTCTTCCTTTCTATAATCTGCATCGTATTCTTCATAAGCTCCACTGTATCCTTGGTATGCCGAATTGGTGTCGATCGATGGTGTATGTCGACCGTCGATTGATAATCATACTGGTGGACGAAATTTTTTCCAGCTACATTAGCTATTGCAAGTATATCTGCCACATCTTCCTTCGTGACATGTAGAATTCTGCCATCCATAGCTCTTGCATGACCATATGGATCTCTCATAATAACGAACTCATCTGGTTGTAGATAACCACATTCCTTTTCGTGTTCTGCAGTTAAATCTCGTTCGGTTTCTTCTTCATTCTCAGTATCGATCGATGGTATATGGTTGCCGTCGATCGATGTCAATTTTGTGGGAACTGAAATTCGCAGTGACGATTTCCGTTGAATTAGGAACGCAGGGTAAACCCTAGTTTCCCAGAGGTTTTAGATATCTGCTAAACCACACGCCAATCAATCAGAATACGAAGTAAATATTGAAAACAAAGAAAGAATCGAAAAGCAAGCAAATAGATGTCTTATTCCGAATTTGCGTATGAGCGTTTACAAAAGGATAGGAGCCTAGGCTATGAGAGCGGTCGGTGAGATCTCTAGTTCTAATAACCTAAGACTGCAAAATCTAGTTGGGTCGCAACTCGAATAACAAAAACAGAAAGTTGCCTAAATGCTCTAAGTGCTAAGCTATGTTTGCTCTGAGTGGTGATTTTCATGTGTCCTTTGCATCATCACCCTTGAAGTCCTTTTATACTCCTCTAGAGGCGGTTTGCTCTTTTCCCTTCTGCCTTTGGTCGAATTTATCTCTTCGCGGAAATATTCCTTTTTTTTCCTCGATCTTCATGATTATCTTCGGAAACTTAACATTTACCTTCGATCTTAATGTTTATTCCTTCGAACTTAACATTTATCCTTTCCTGCAAAATAAAAGATAAACCGTCACAAAGTTTGAGCTTGATTTTGGATAAAATCGCGAGTGGGCCTTTGGCCGAGCTTTAGACCTTGTCGGGCTGTTTTCTAACTTAGGCGTTTCGACGATTTTATCAAAATAACATTGCTAAGATGATATCGTCTGAGAGTTAGGATCTTTTGTATGGGGCGTGTGACTCTAGGTGTTTAGTTAACCGTTATCGTCTCATACGACCGACCCGATACTTTCTCGAGAAAACGAGTTCTTTTGGTAAAGTTCCAATGTCAATCATGATCGAGACGAAACAAAGAAAATTTTGATCAACTATTGAAAGAGGGAGTTCAACGAGGACGTTGTGAAACTGGATTGATTTTATCTGACTTGCCAAACGAGCGGGTTGGACTGCTTGTGCCATCTAACTCGCCCGTTTGCCGAGTTGGTCATGTCGTGCCTACCAACTCGCCCGTAGGCGAGTTGGTCGATCCATGCTGTCCAACTCGCCCGTATGGCAAGTTGGACAGTCCAACTCGCTGTACGGGTGAGTTGGTCGATCCGTGCTGTCCAACTCGTCGTACGGGTGATTTGGTCGATCCATGTTCTTTCTTTTGAGTTTTGGCCCAGAGACTTTCTTTATGTCAATTTCGAGACTTCATTCGTATAGAAACACGATTTTTAGATGCTGATTTTGAGAATAGCGTTTTTGACCCCAACAAATGCATTCTCTCGTTAGGTTTCTGACGTTGATTCCGTCGTAACCGATTTTGACCCCAACAGATTTCCCAGGTTGATGGGGAAAATTAAAAACTCCAGCCTCTTCCATAGCAATCCCTCAGTATTAAATTTTTTCTTTGTCTTTGTAGTCTTCGTCGTACTCGAGGTAGGCTGTGTTGTAACTGAAATAGCCATGGTAGGTGTTGACTTGTTCGGATGTTTGAGTGTCGATCGATGCGATAGGGTGGGTGTCGATCAATTGTTGAACTGTAAGGCCGTCGATCGATGGGTTAGGTTAGGTGTCGATGGATGCTCCTTCTTCTTATTCTCACCGAACTCGTAATCGCAGAAGCATGTGGCAACAAGCTCTGTATCATTGCACAATTCGATCAGGGTAGCCTTGTGCTTATTCTTGACAGGTTCATAAATAATAGTTTGATCAATTAGGGATATATACAACCTGTTTAACTTCATATCGCATATGGCTCCCACAATAGCCATGAATGCTCTCCCAAGTAGTAGAGAAGAGTTACAATATATCCTGATGTCCATCATATGAAAGTCTGTTGGAACTAAGGTATTGTTGATCTGCACTGGAACATCTTTTACCATCCCTCCTGAGTTCACTCTTTAGCAGTCTACGAATGTAAAAGAATCATTGGAGGGTTCCACTTTCAGGTTCAGCTCCTCTGCCATAGACTTTGGCATGATGCTCACTGAAGATCCAGTGTCACAAAGGGTGTTGGGATATTTGTTTCCTTTGATGAAGCATGGAACCACAAATTTTCCAGGATCACTTTTCTTCTTCAGACAGGTCCTCTGCTTCATCTTCTCTATGAGGTGATTGAACATTATCTCTATATCATCATCTGTTTCCCTTGTTTCCCTGAAATACATCCAAAATTTTTAATTATAATAAGCCTCATCAAAATAAATATCTAGAGGATTTTAAAAACTCTTTTAGCAAAGCTATCTTTTCCCCTTTTCATTGGCTTCTCTGCGTTAATGTTTGGGGATATTTTGTCTCCTCTTTGAGTGTCCCTCATCTTCTCTATAAGTATCCATAGCTTCAGATGTGTCTGTATTCTGTTATGAAATTGTCACGGTCGGATGTACAATCAATCTCACATTGAGGTTCGGTAGTCGAAATGGGTTTCTCTCCGGTCGATCGATGCTAAGTGTGTATTGTTGATCGATTCTTCTGTCACACTGTGGATCGATTTCACGAGAATGGTGTCGATCGATGTTAATCGATTCACATGAAGCCACTGATTCTGTAGGTTTCACTGTCGATCGATTCTCTCTGGTTGGTGTCGATCAATGTGAATTAGAAGTGGCGAGTGATACAATTTTTTTCACACAAAAATCGCTATCTTGGGGCTTCTCTCTCTTGACTTCCTGCCATAAATCACATCAATCAATGCATTGACGTGGTGTCTTTGTCGAGCCTCGATTTTCTCCTTAATCAAGCTCTCTTGCTTCTTAATGGTCTCACTTGTTTGAATCACTTGATTCTCTAATTTCTTCACATGAGTGCTAAGGGTTTCGAACTTGGTATTGAGGTTAAGGTACAGACCCTCTATCTTTCCATTGAAATCCATAGTCGTCTTCTGCTGTCCCTCCAATACTTTGTCAAACATAAATTTGAACCATGGTCTTCTGATTGGCCTCGAAATCTCCATGCCTCTAGCAGCCTGGGCTTTAGCTTCAGGTTGAGCTATTGCAGCGTCTGCTTATGCTTTTGTATCAGGGATTACAGCCCCCTGATCGTCTATCTTTGACCTGCTGCATTACGCAGATGACCGTTGAGGTCATGCAAGTCTCCATTCTCATTCTGACCCACTATTATAGGCGCAACCATCGGAATTCGTTTGTTGCTGTCGATCGATGTGGGTGAGATGCTGGTCGATCGATGCTAAGTGATCAATGTCGGTCGATGCTAGAGTTCTGATGCCGGTCGATGATGTCCTTAAAGAAGTCCCGGTCGACGCTGAGTGTATGTCGTCGATTGATGCTTGTCGTCTTTCTTTACGGATTATGCGTTCGAGTTTCTGCGGGTCTGAAAATAGTAATTCTTGTCATTTATTGCTCCAGGTACACTTTGCATGCACCTGAAAGACAAAGGAATAGAAAAATCAGTAACTTGAAAGTAAAACAAACCTAGACTAAACCCTAGAAATTAAATATAATGGCGATCAATGTTCCCCGGCAATGGTGCCAAATTTGATATGGGTGTGTTTATTGTTCTAGTAGGGTATAAATATCCTAAACAATTGACTATCAAATTAACCCTTAATCCTAATACACAAAACAATACTCTTGCCAAGAGAGATCAAGTGTAGTACTTAGGGATCGAATCCACAGAGAACAATGGCACACAATAGATTTCTTATTTCTAAACGTTAAGCTAGATGATTATATATATTAGTAACAAGTAATCAGTCTAAGGAAATATTCCTTATTGGAAGGTGTAGATGCAATATGGAAATATGCTAATAATGTAATTATGGAATTATGCTAATAATGTAAATATGAAAATATGCTACTAAACTACCTAGATGCAAATGTAAATATACTAGATCTAGGGTTTTAAGCTCAACGAATTATAGGGAATAAGAACCACGAGTATGTAAATATTCTAAAACTAAATATTAATTATTCTGACCCTTTAACTCCAACTCTCGTATGCGAGCAAAAGGAAAAACCATCGATCGTCGGCTAAGGCCTGGTGTCTATCGACGGTGAAATCAGAAGGAAGTGTGAACGAGATTTGATATGTTCACCAAGCTAGTTAGACCAGCTCTCGCATGCGCCTAACAACCTAGTTCAATGGAGTCTATTATGGCACAGAACCTACTCTCGTAGTCGTCCATGTCCTAATTTCGAGATCCTACTTAGCTACTCTAGAATGCAAGAATTAAGCACAGCTCAATTGATGGATACTAACTTAACCTAGCAATCCTACTTTTGGGCTAAACCATGATTGCTATCATTCAACCCTAGATCTAGTTGATAACTACTCAGACATAATCAAAGTAAGAATAATAATCTGAATATAATGCATAGATAAAATATTGGGGTTCCAATACAAATCTCCCTAAGGATTTATGAATCTTCACACTTAATAGAATACTAAAAACTCTAGAACCTCTCACCGTATGTCGCTCAGTGTTCTGGTATCATACAAAAAGTATAAATATAAAACCCTAAAATCTAGGTCAAAACTTATCCAGCGGTAATCTTTTAATTTTGTCTCTCTAACTTGGGCTTGAAATCGGCTGTCTGCGATTTGGTCATCGATCGATGGCAAGTGTTCAGCATCGATCGATCTTGGTCATGTAACATCGGTCGATCTCAAGATAGTATCGTCAATCGACAGCAGTCTTGTACTTCGACTCTTTCAATGATCAGCTACGAATTATTCTTCTCTAAATGGTCCAAAAGCTCCAAGTATCTCCATACATCTCCAAAACGTACCTGGACCTGAAAGACCTTGAAACATAGCCTATACATACACACATAATAGACCCTAAATAGAGCCTATAACATGGCCTAAAACTGGTAATAAATAGAGGCTATATCAATCACCCAAAAGATGCTTTTCTTCTCTTATGCTAGAGCATAACCCTGCTGGTTTCAAGGATGGTCACGGAAAATCACTCTTACCTTCTGTGAGGGGTCAATGTTCTTGTGCTGGAAAGAGAAAGCAATAGCCGTAAGTTTTTTTGATTAAAAGTTGTCTCTAAAACCAAGTTGTTACACGACCTTATAAAGGAAAAGAACACTTTCAAATTTCTCAATGGAAGAAAGCTTAGCTTTCGTTGTTCAGAAAAAAAAGCATAGCTTTTCTTGAGGGTCCATACTCTCTACGAGGGCCAACGACAAGTGATCACATAAATGTGGAAAATAAGGATAGACACCAAAAAATGCAGAAAAAAATAGATCATTGTTTCAAACTTCCGTATGAGAGTTCAAGAGACAGAAACATACATGAGGTTCGTCTAGAAGCGAGATTAAAATGGAAATCGAATAAAATAGGCAGTAAAACCTAATTAAGTTCACTATCATAATCACCTATGTCGAGAAAACCTATGTGAGTCGCAGCTCATTTAGCAAAATACTAAAAGAGATGCGAAAAAGGTTTTTATCGATTTCGGACTGAACCTTATGAAACGCTGCCTATGTAACCATTTTGAGGATCAAGAAGAATGTAGTTCAGTTTACAAAGAGTTGAACAAGAGATTGACCTGCTTTTGTGACGTTCATCAACTAATATAGTGCAAACAATAGAAAACAAAGTATTGCGAAAATAAAGCCTAATGTTTTCTAAGTGCAGATATTTTCTGTAACTAGAAACTTGTTCTTCTATTCTCTGCCCCAGGTGTGCTTAAATATGCCTCCAGATTCTGCCACCTTACCTCATCCATCGAGATTTGCGTTTATCATCTCCAAATATTTTTCCTTATCTGATCGAGATTTGAGTTTACCCTCAGAAATCTTTTATTATACTTATTTTTCTTTATTCTTCCCCAAGAAAAGTAAACCATTATTTTTATTTCAGCTGGTTTTCATTTCGAGTCATTAGTGGGCTTTCATCGTGTTTTAGGTCATTTCAGACCGTTTTACGACTTACGCTTTTTACATCTTTTCTTAGAGAAATAGTTGACTTGTCTAATTTAGGTTTTTTTGGTATCATGGGTATTCTAAATAATGAATATCATTTCAATTTTTCAAAAAATTATGGTGTTAAGTTAACATTTCTCAACTCGACTTTTCACTAAACTTTTACGAGAAAACAATGTATTGTTTGTTTTCTCCATAAAATCTCAACGGAAACCCGATTGCGTTGACACGAATGCATTTTGGAAACAAAAATCAAATGAGAACAGGATGGGAGCCTCATTGGAAATGAGGAATTTTTGGTGGGAGATGAGGAAGAGAGAGAACTTTCGAGGACAATGAGGAATTTTTGATGGGAATAAGGAAAAAAAAGAAGATTTGAGGGCGGTGAGGAATGCTTGATGGGCGATGAGGAGAGACTGAAGGGTGATGAGGAGAGCTTGAAGGGCTTAGAGGGAGATGAGGAGAGCTTGAAGGGCTTGATGAAAGGTTGACGACTTGGATGAGTCAGTTTTTAAGATAAATGCTAGGAACGAGTCAGTTTTAAGACGATATTTGTGCCTCTAGTTCTTTCTTTCTTTATCCAGCAAACTGAGTATGCTTGAGTGCATGAAGATCATTTCTCAGTTTTTTTTAGAGATTAGATCGGTTTGGAAGATTTTCCTAAACAGTAAAGGAGCAATAGAACGAGATAGAGAAAATTGTCTAAGACTTAGTTCACTAGACTATCCACCTAGATTATAAGTTCCCTAAAGTTTACAGGAATATCTTAGGCTTTTCTATTTCTCAGTACTCGCCTACGAAAATTCCAAGTCTGATTTCAATTTTTTCCAAGTCAGACATACTTTAATCTTCTTGTTCTCCGCTTTTCTTTCTCTTTTTCCCCTTCTTATCCTCATGTCTGTCCACCCCCTACCGCAAGTAAGAAAATCTGTTCTTCTTGGATTTCTATACGTTCTTGTTCGTGCTTAGGCTGAAGCCTGTTTTGCAGTTTGTTTCGTCTATCCATATATTCCGGTTCGAGTATCAGTCTCCATATCGTTGTCTTTACGAAAATGAATAAGCATCTTGTCAAAATCTTGTTGGAGTTTAGGAATAACCATTTTGGCTATATAGTCCCCTGAGTCGACCATGTTGCCTTTTTCCCGTAGATCCATATCTTCCATTTTCTGATCTTTCCTTATTTTGTTGAGATTTAAGTTTATCCCTTTCGAAAAATCTTTCATTATCCTGTCTCTTCCTTTTTCCTCTTTAGGCAAATTAAACCGTAACTGAGAATGGGCTACTTTACATGTTAAGTCGTAAGTCGGCTGTTTCCTGTTTTAGGCCATTTTCGAGTTGCGTTTTTGTTTGTTGTTTTCTGTTTGTTTACGAAATGATAACAATCATTTTTTTTCGTTGAAAACATATTGCCGTTTAAGTTAACTGTTTGCGACTCAACATTTGGCTAAATTTACGAAAAACAAGATATTTGTTGTTCTCTCTGTAAAATCTAACCGGCAACTACAATTGTGACAAAATAAAGAGAATTTTGGAAATATTCAAGAGAGAACATTATGCGTAAAGGAATGGCCAATGATTAGGAGTAATGGGCGATCAAGAAGAGCCAAGGGCGATGTCGAATGTTCGATGGGCGATGAGGATACGGAGAGAGATCATTGGCGATGAGCCAGGAGAGAGATAAAGGACAATGACCCAGGAGAGAGAGATATAGGGCGATGAGACAATGGAGAGAGGCTGATGGGCAATATTTGCCTCTCAGCTCTTTCTCTGTCTCTTTCCTTCTCCATTGATCGTTTCGTATGATCTTGTTTTATTTTTCGAAGGTTGTCGAATTATTTTCTTGAATTTCATTTACGAGTGTCGTTTTGTAAATCTATTCTACTTTTTATTCAAATTTTTTTTGTAAGATATTTTCAAGTGTAATTTTTTAAACTTGTTTCTTTAAGTGTTGTCGGATTTAATTTATATAAGTTATTTCATAAAATGTTGTCAAGTTTAATTTTATGAAAATTGTTCGTAGAATGTTGTCATGTTTAACTTTGTGAAAGGTATTCTGTAAAAAAATTGGAGTTTAATTTTTCAAAACTTGTTTCATAGAATGTTGTTGAGTTAAATTTTATGAAAGTTGTTGAGCAAAATATTGTCGTGTTTAATTTTATAAAAGTTGTTATGTAAAATTTTGTCGCGTTTAGTTTTACAAAAGTTATTTCGTAAAATGTTGTCGCGTTTAATTTTACGAAATTTGTTTGATAAAAACTCAAGTTTTCTCCACTGTTTTGTGAATTTTGTTTTTGGATTATCGGAAACTCGAACTTAACCGCGAATTTTCTCGTTTCAGTACGATTTACCCGAGGGATTTTTGAGTGCTTTCCCTAAAGTAAGGGCAAAAAATATTGAGAAATTATAGAAGTGAAACTTAAATATTTCTGACGCCTTATGTTTCAGAAGATGATCTAGCAGTGAGCAATACAATTTCTCTTTTTCCTTTGTTTGCGTCTTCGTAAGTTATTTTAGGGTTTGAGAGACTCCAGAGAAATAAACTTTGTTTCTCCGAAGGTTATTTGGAAGAAGAACAACAGTGAGGGTTGCGCACCCAATTTGATGTGCTTCTTTTTCCGCCAACAATCTAGGTTTTTCCATGATTTTAGGGAGAGTCGATTTTATTTTTCGGGAAGAGCTTTTGGAAAACGATTTTGGTTGAACCCCTTATCGCGTCGAGATCTCTCTTTTTCGGTAATCAGACAAAATTTTCAGGGCTTGAAAGATTTTATCGTTACCTTTTCGCAGTTTTCTACCTGTTTAGACAAAGAAGCCGCAAGCTTGTTTCGGTTGCGCGTCTTCTGGAGAAGAGTTGTGACCAAGTTATTGATTTCTTCGAGTGATGTGGCATTTGTGCTATCTCTGGCTGTAAGATTGGTTGGTGTTGGAGTTTGGTTACCAGCATTGTTGTCGTTGTTGACAGTGTCAATGCGAGCTGCGAGATTGTCTTCCCTACTTTCAGACATCTTTTCGATCAAGCGTTTTGTGGCAGTGGGTAAGAGTAATCCCCCCCCCCCACCTCCTTCTACCACCAAACTGTGGGAACCAAAATTTACACCGTTAAATTTGTTAATAGAAGAAACTGTAGCTTTCGTTGAGGGCCAAGATTCTCTGCTAGGGCCAACGACAAGTGCTAAATAAATGCGGAAAATAAGGATAGACAACAAAAAGAATTTAGAAAAAAAAAGTAGATCTTGTTTTGAAATTGCGTATGAGCATTCCAGAGACAGAGGAAATTAAATAACATTGGAAGTAAAACTTAACTAACTTTACTAGCCTAACCACCTATGTCGAGAAAACCTATGTGAGTCGCAGCTCGTTTAGTAAAAGACGAAAAGAGATGCGAAAAAGGTTTTTATTGATTTCGGGAAGAACCTTATGAAAGGTTGCCTACGTACCACTTTCGGGGATCAAGCAGAATGTAGTTCAGTTTAAAAAGAGTTGAACAAGAGATCAAACTCCTTTCGCAAAGTTCTTCTAGTAATATAGTGTAAGAAATAGAAAACAAAGTATTGCGAAAATAAAGCTCAAAATTTCTAAGTGCAGAGAGTTTATGTAGGCCAAAACCTCTTCTTCTCTTCTCTGCCCCGAGTGTGCTTATATATGCCTCCAGATTCAGCCATATTTCCTTATCCATAGAGATTTGGGTTTATCAACTCTGAACATTTTTCCTTTTCTGCTTGAGATTGAGTTTATCCTCGGAATTCTATTTATCCTTGTTTTTCCTTATCCTTCCCCAAGCCAAGTAACTCGAAATTTTATCCAGGCTATTTTTATTCCAAGTCATAAGTGGGCTTTCATAGTTTTTAGGTCGTATCAGACCATTTTATGACTTACGCAAATTTATGAATTTTCTCGGGGAAATCGTTGACTTGTCCGATTTATGGTTTTTTGTTGTCTCGGGTCTTCAAAATGATGATTATCATTTCATTCTTCCAATAAATTAAGGTGTTAAGTTAACCTTTCTCGACTGGACATTTGACTAAGGCTTTAGGAGAAAACAATGTATTACTTGCTTTCTTCGTAAAATCTCAACGGAAACTCAAATTGTGATGAATCGAAGGCGTTTCAGACAAAATTCAAAGGAGAACATGATGGGAGCCTTATTGGTTATGAGGAATGCTTGGTGGGCGATGTGGAAGAGAGAGAAGCTTGGAGGACGATGAGGAAGAGAAAGAATCTTGGAGGGCGATGAGAAATTTTTGAGGGGCTATGAGGATAGCCTGAAGGGCGATGAAGAGAGTCTGAAGGGCTTGGAGGGCGATGAGAATCAATGAGGATCTTGATGGGCGATGACAAATGAAGAGAGGAGAGATAAATCTTGAACGGCGATCAGGAATGCTTCATGGGCGATTAGGACTGCTTCATGGGCGATGAGGAAGAGAGGTGAGAAAAAAAAGGTACGTCTCATGGGAGATGAGGAAGAGCAATGAATCCTTTCTCTTCCTCCTGTCTCTTCTTCGTTGGTTGCTTCATATACTTTAGGAACTTTTTTGTCGCAAGTTTTTCTGCAACGATTTTCCAAAAATTGTTTTTTGGGGTTATCTCATTGATTTTCTTACGAGAGTTTTTTCACGAAAACGTTCCAAATTACATTTTACGGAAGATTGTTTCGTAAAACTCATCATTTCTCGAAAAAACCGCCCGAAAGTTTTTTTTTCGAGCATCTCAATGCTACGATAGATATTCTTTTATTCTCAGTTCAGGATAAAATATACAAAGTTTTTTCTTGTATTCTTCTTTGGCATTTCCGGCTTAGATTTTCTTAAGGCACAATTTCTCGGAGAATTTTAGTCGTTGATTTCGCTATGACTGATTTTGACCCTAACAAAAGCGTCTATCCTAAGCTAATAAAACTCTAATCCTTAAGTGAATGGTTTAGATATTTCTAATCCTACTTGCAGTTAGTTTACTCCAAGTTAATTAACTCCTAATAAAGTTTGGTTAAGTAAATCAGTTACACATAAATATATTAAACTAAAAAACTGGCTCTTCATTTGTTCTCTCCTTTTCTTTCTTCCTCACGAGTTCAACAAATTGTTGAATAGACTCATGTTGGGCTATGGCCCTTGATCTTTTGATTGGCCTAGGTCTGAAGGTAAGTGGGTCGACTAATGAGTTTCCTATCCCACTTTGAGACAACAGGCCCTTCTCTCATCCACCCTCTACTCCAGCCCGTTCCTGCATGCTCCTGACAAATCCAGCTTGTTTCTCTTGTCCACTTGGACGACGAAACTGATCTACAAAGCACGAGTTGAGATGTCCTTCAGTTCTTTTTGGTTTCTGGTCTTATAAGATGCATATTTGTCGCCTAGTTTTGGGTCGATCAGGTCATCCTCTCCAGACTCGTCGAAGTCCATGTACTCCTCGTCCTGATCAGAAATCTTTGAGTCTCCTTCTGGTTCGTCCAGCTCTTCCTGATCTGTTCCTACACCTTGTTGCTTTGTTACTCGACTAGGACAGTCAGTGTTTGGTTAAGTCCTAGTCTTGGTCGTATCAATCTTCAAGAGGAGATTTACATGATGCAATCCCAAAGATTTCAGAACAAAGACAATCCACAAGAAATATGTAAACTTCGTAAAGCAATATATGGTCTCCAAAAGCACTCCATCTACCACTAACAACATTCTACTCATCTATGTAGATGATATCATTATCGCTGCAACAACACATCCCATATATCCTGGTTTACCACTGATCTTTCTACTCGTTTTTCATATAAAGATTTGGATGATCTATCATTTTCTGTGGGATTGAAGTCGCTAGAACTAAATCTGGAGTTCATTTAACACAGTCTCACTCATACTTTTTCACAAGGAAAACATGACAAATGTAAAAATGGTGGCCATTCTGATGGAATCAAACTTATCTCTAACATATTTTTCTCCGTTAACAAATTGTCTTAGTTCATGCACTGACCAACGAAAGAACATTGGTTAGCGTCAAAAGAATATTGTAATACCTCTACGGAACATCATCTCATGGCATTACCTCAACGTCAAAAACAAATCAATTCCTCATGCCTTCAGTGACGCGAATTCGACCATCACCAAAGACGATTAGACCTCCACAAGTCAATATATTGTCTATTTTGGGAGCCACCAGATTTCGCAGTCAAACATGCATCACTGATCCTCTACGAGGAATAGTATCGTGTGCTTAATGCTACACCTTCAGAACTTAATCTCATCACTCGAAAAGGATTTAGGATCAACGTCACGGCCACGCCTTGTTCATTATAATGACAAAATTGGAAGAACATATTATAATATTTTCAGGATGCTGGTGTGAGAGTGATGAGAACACAAAGAATGGTCGATTTTGTCTTGTCCAAAGAGTGAATGAGAGATTGAGTGGAAGATTGTATGTGATGAAGATGAAGAGAGAATGGGAGAGTATGAGTGAGATTTGTGAGTAAGCAAAGATTGAGAGACTTAGTAGAGACTTAGTAACAGAAAATAGAGAGTTTCAGTAACAAATATTATATAGCAGAAGGAGGGGAAACCCCTTACTCACATCAAGTTTACAAATTGTATACAATGAGCCTATATAGGCAATTAAAAACTCAAACCATAAACTTAAATCTAAAAACTGATAATAGTTGATAGAATAGACGCCTAGGATGTGGTCTTGATGGTCAGATTTCTAGCTGGAAAGGAGAGACAGCTTGTTGGATGATGGATGGCAGAGATTACTTTATTTGAATGAATGGCTAAGATGAAGGCATGTGTGGTCTTTGGGTCAAAAGGTAAAGAAACTTTTGACCAGACCCATGACAGCCTGCACCAGCTCATAGACGCGTCAAATACACTCCAAACGGTCGCAAGAAAGTCTGGATAATATTTTTTCTTGATCCCTTAAAAAACTCCCTAAGTTTGCATGTTCCAGATTTTGGTTGACCCATGTACTATACGGATGACCCATGCATTGTACGGTCGACCCATCCGTACTGTATGGTCGACCCAGCCGTACTGTATGGTAAACCAAGGCCGTATGATTCGCCCAACATCACCCAAAAATCCTCTTTGGTCGATCACGAACTCATTTGGGTCACTCATTTCCTACGGTCCGTACGGTGTCCGTACTGTCACTACAAGAAATATGGGTATTAATAACATCAAATTATAGCGTTTTTGGTGATGATGCTATTGTATACCAACACTTGCTTTTTATAGCGTTTATTAATTTAAAACGCTATATTTGTTATTGCATGAATGTAAAAAAATTTAGCTGCGTTAATTTGCTAAGCGTAGGTACCTTACCATTGCAGATCCAACATTACACGCTATTGTAAATATAAAATATCTCAAATTTTAGTCAAAATACTTTAAGTTAATCTTCGACCAGGCTTTATACACATTCGTCGAATCCTTGTTTAAATCTTTCTTCACTGTTTCTAATAAAACAAAACCTTCTTTTTCTTCATTGTTTCTCAGAAAATATAGATACTTCTCTCGAATAAGGTATGTTCTCATTCAATCGTAGCTTCTTTGTTCTATCTCATCGATATCGTTTCTTTATTATCAACAAAGATGTGGAAAACAATTTTTATTTTGGGTTTTGATTCTGAGTTTGTGTGAACAAGCATGTGGAAGTTTGTGTTTTTGATTGAATTTGGGTTTCATTATTGTGGGAACCAAAATTCGCACTGTCTATTTTCGAAAAATAAGGAAATTTAAGAAACTCTAACTTTCCCAGAGGTCCCGGATTTCTGCTAAACCAAACGTCAAGTAATCAACAATGAAAATAGACGAAGTAAATAATCGATAAAGAGAGAGAGAGAGAGAGAGAGAGAGAGAGAGAGAGAGAGAGAGAGAGAGAGAGAGAGAGAGAGAGAGAGAGAGAAGGTCTTATTCTGAAATCTTGAATGAGCGTTACAAAAGGTAAAATCTCGGCCGCAAGAGCTGTTCGTGAATTCCGTCTTTCTAACCACCTAAGACTTCGCTAACCCAGTTGAGTCGTAGCTCAAGAATAGAAAACGGAAAATTGCCTAAATCTCTCTAAGAGCTAAGTTTGCTGTGTATATCGTGTTCCCCTTCTCTATATCTTGGTGTTCCTAATATACTCCTCTTAAAGCGTTTCCTCTTCCTATTTCTGCCCTCGAGTCGTGTTTATCGCTTTGCGGAAATATTTCATTTTTCTTCGATCTTCATGATTGTCCCTCAAAACTTGAAATTTATCTTCCGTACTTGACATTTATCTTCTCCTACGAATAATAGATAAACCATCATATTATCCTCGGGCTCAATCCCATCTAAAACTGTAAGTGGTCTCTTAGCCGCGTTTTAGACCTGTTTGGGCTGTTTTTTAACTTAAACGTTTTTACGATCTTTTCTAAGAGGAAACCTTTTGTACGACATCAGTTTTTTAAATAGTTTAAATTACTTGTATATTTGTGGAAACTTTGGTGTTAAGTCAACCGTTGCCGTTTAAATGAGCCATTTGAATTCATATGAGAAAACAAGTCTATACAATTTTTATTGTAAAGTTTCAATGGTAACTCCAATCAAGACGAAACAAGAGACAATGTGATTGAGGTTCAAAATAGGTATTGATTGGAACCGAGACAGATGGTTCTGATCCAACTCGCCTGATGGCGAGCTGGACATTGTCGATCTAACTCGCCATCAGACGAGTTGGATGAGCTTATCCAACTCGTCTGATGGCAAATGGCAAGTTGAGACTGACCATCGAGCTCGCTTGGTGGCGAATTAGATGGAGATAATATAACTCGTTTGATGGTGATTGGACGGTGAAAGTCCAACTCGCCATCAGCCAAGTTGGTCGAGCAATCCCAACTCGTTTGATGGTTATTGGACGGAGAAAGTCCAACTCGCCATCAGGCGAGTTGGTCGAGCAGTCCCAACTCGCCTGATGGGAAGTTTGACAGAGACCTTCCAACTCGCCATCAGGTGAGTTGGGCGAGCTGCTCCAACTCTCCTGATGGCGAGTTGGGCTTGGTCCGTTCAAGTTGCCGTCGGTCAGGTTGGACACGATTGTTTTGGTTGTTCCGTTGCTCAGTTTTAATTTCCGATAACTTGCCGTCCAATCCTTTTTTTATTTGTGCAAGTTTCTAGTTGTGGTTTCCCGTGCTTTTTGTTTTCAGATATTTTTTTTTGAAAATTTTCAGACATTAATTCTGTCGTGACCGATGTTGAACCCAATACTTAGCCCCCCAGCTCGCTAGATTCACGACGTTTTTGCGAGCGTTTAGACATGTTAGATGAGTTAGGCGGCATTAATGTCTGAAAGTCAAAAGATGAATCTTGCCAATAAATATGTGGAGTATGTTTTGAAATTCTTTACTTGCTTCATTCCACAAGAACTTCTTTTAAGGTAGAAAAATCTTTCTCTTCATTTCTTTCTGTAATTTTATCCTTCTTGATCATTTCTTCAAGCGATAAGGCTTCAGCCAAGGCTTTGCCTTCATGCTTTGAATCCGATAGCCTTCGTAACCAGGATGGTGAAGTTGCCGTGAATGTCGAATTCATGGCACACTTCGTTGATCCCGCGGAAGCCGATGCGTATTGGTTGGCAACGTGCGATTTAAAGTCTCCTCCTCATGATCCAGTTCGTACAAAAAGAACCCCTGGTTGTCCGAGTCACAGTTATCCTTCGTATCCTGACGCCATCCAAAGTTTCTGGCATATACCGGACTCGGTAGAGTTTCAACTTCCGAGGGTTAGAGAACGTGCAGATGCTTCTCTCGATTTTGGGCACGACGCTAGTAGCGTGGTGAATTTTAGAATTCATCACTCTTACTTCTTCGGTCGTTTTTGTGATGTAGTCAAGGAGATCACGAATCTCACGGTCATCTCCAACGGTTTTCCGACCTCATCTGCGTTTTCTGGGAGTGATCTGAGCCTGGTCTTTGGCTAGTTTCTCTTGTTTAACCCATAAGATGTTTTCTTCTTCTTCGTTTATGGGTTTGTCGAACAACGAGTCTTCCTAAGCCTCATGGCTTCTTTTTCTTCTCGGATGCACGTCAGCATCTTCTTCCAAACTATCAGACTGATCACTAAGATCCAAGTTGACACGTCTGACCTCGTGTTACTCTATTCCATTCTCCAGTGGTGGAGGGTTATCAGAGTTTTTCTGAGCAGGGGTTGTCTCTCTGGGATTTTGTCTCAAAGGATTTTCCCGCGAGTTTCCAGGCCCACCAGGGGAGTTGTGAAATCGAGTATTCTCCCACGAACCCTAGTGGTTCCATGAGGATGAACTATTAGGGCCCTTGTTGTTAGGTTTTGACCAGTTTAGCGAGAGATCCCATGAGTTTTTCTTGCTCTTCCGATTTCTTTTCAAAAGCGGAAAACATTTTTTTCACCTCCTCGAACGCCGCAGTGGTGGCATCAGCGTTAACCGCGGTAACATTCGCTTCTTGATTGTTGACGTCGTCGCCGATGCCTCCATCATCGCAAGTTTGTCTGTTGTTTTGATTGTCACTAAACATATACGATCGAGCGTTTATGGCTGAGAGTTCCGTATCCCCCCCCCTCCTTCTAGCGCCAAACTGTTGGAACCAAAATTCGCACTATAGATTTCCGCAAAATAAGAAAGTTAAGAAACCCTAACTTTCCCAGAGGTCCCGGATTTCTGCTAAACCAAACGTTAAGCAATCAGACAATGAAAACAGACGAAGTAAGTAATCGATAAAACGAGAGAGAGAGCAAAGAAAATCTTATTTCGAATTCGTGAATGAGCGTTACAACAGGCAAAGCCTCAGCCGCAAGGGCTGTTGGAGAATTCCTAGTTATAACCACCTAAGTCTTCGTTAACCTAGTTGAGTCGCAGATCGTGAATAGAAGACGAACAATTTCCTAAATCGCTGTAAGTGCTAAGTTTGATGTGTATATTATATTCCCCGTCTCTCTATCTTGGCATTTCTTATATACTCCTCTTAAGGTGTTTCCTCTTTCCTTTTCTACCCCCGAGTCATGTTTATCACTTTACAAAAATATTCCATTTTTCTTAGATCTTCATGATTATCCCTCGAATCTTTACATTTATCTTTCGGACTTGATATTTATCTTCTCCTACGAACAATAGATAAACTATCGTAGTATCCTTGGGATCAATCCCATCTAAAACCGTAAGTGGGCTCTTAGCCGCGTTTTAGACCTTTTCGGGATGTGTTTTGACTTAAAAGTTTTTACGATATTTTCTCAGATGAAACCTTTGGTACAAGGTCGGTTTTGTAAATAATTCAAATTACTCGTATACTTGAGGCAATTTTGGTGTTAAGTCAACCGTTGTCGTTTTATACTAACCATTTGAATTATGACATGGGTGTGTTTATTGTTCCAGCAGGGTATGAATATCCTAAACAATTAACTATCAAATTAACCATAATCTTAACACACAAATGACATTCTTGACAAGAGATATCAGGTGTAGTACTTAGGGATCGAATCCACAGAGAGCAATGACACACAATAAATTTCTTATTTCTAAAGACTAAGCTACATAGATATATATAGTAGTAGTAAACAATCAGTGAAATATTCCTTATCAAGAGGTATAAATGCAATATGGAAATATGCTAATAATGTAAAAACGGAAATATGCTATTAAACTAACTAGATGCAAATGTAAATATGCTAGATCTAGGGTTTCAAGCTTAATGAATTATAGGGAATAGGGACCACGGAAATGTAAATATTCTAGGTCTCAAATATTAACTATTCTGACCCTTTTAACTCCAACTCTCGTATACGAGCAAAAGGAAAGACCATTGATCGACGGCTAAGGCCTGATGTTGATCGACGTTGAAATCAGAAGGAAATGTGAACGAGATTTGATAAGTTCACCAAGCTAATTAGACCAGCTCTCGCATGCGCGTAACAACCTAGTTTAATGGAGGCTATTCTGGCACATAACGTACTCTCGTAGTCGTCCATGTCCTACTTTCGAGATCCTAGTTAGCTACTCTAGAATGCAAGCATTAAGCACAACTCAATTGATGGATATTAACTCAACCTCGCAATCCTACTTTTGGGCTAATCCATGATTGTTATTATTCAACCCTAAATCTAATTGATAACTACTCAAACATAATCAAAGAAAGAACAATAGTCTGAATATAATGTCTAGATAAAATATTGGGTTCCAATACAAATCTCCATAAAGAGCTATGAATCTTCTCCCCCAAAACTATAATAGAAAACTAAACTCTCAAGAACATTCTCTCTCTCTTTCACTGTAACACATAAAACATAAATATAAAACCCTAAAATTTAGGTTGAAATCGGCTGTCTATGATTTGGCTGTCGATCGATGGCAAGTGTGCAACATCGATTGACCTTGTTCTTTTAACATCGATGGACGTCAAGGTTTTATCTTCGATCGAAGTCTGTCTTGTACTTCAACTCTCTCAATGATCAGCTAAGGATTCTTCTCTTCTAATTTCTTCAAAATCTCCAAGTGTATCCATATATCTCCAAAACGTACCTAACCTATAAAGACTCTAAAACATAGTCTATACACACATAATAAACCCTAAATAGATCATGTAACATGGCCTACAACTGATAATAAATAGGTTATATCAACTCCCCCAGACTTAACATTTTGCTTGTCATCAAGCAAACAAAGCATGTGAAAGAGGCTTTGAAAAGCGGAGACTCACATAATGTCTATGTATAAATGTCACCATACTTTGTTGCAACCACATCCTATCAAGTCAATCACAGAGAAAATTTATATAGCTATCATAGAATAGCAACAAAATCCATTCTACCAACAACTTAGCAAATACTAGTGTGACTCACCCCTTTACTGATTTCATTTCTTTGCATAAAATAAAAGTGCAGGCTTTACCTTGGGAGTATTGATCAAAGGACACATGGATTCTTACCCATGCAAGTATCTGAGTGACTAGGCAACAAATACTTCTCTGATCCCTTTCCTCTCTCTCTCTCTTCTCACTTATCTCAATCAATGTCTCCCTTCTTTTAAGGGTATCATTTTTTTTTAATTGACTGAGATATTTGGACAGTCTTCCATGAATCAAGCCATAATGGTTTTTGCCATCAGATCATGTTCACTTCTTTTTCACCTTTATCTCTTTGTAGAATCATATGAATTAAGCTTTAATGGTTGTAGCCACCAAATCATGTTCGACTCCTTTTTTAATCTGTAGGGGAGAGAGAGGGGAAGCAGAAGTGCAATGACTTGTACCTACAGAATTGCAGAAGGAATCTGATCCAATGTATACCAAGCCCTAAAGCAAGCAAATAATGTCAGGATTAGTGTTGGAAATCAGCTTCGGTTCCTTCAAACTTTTTAAGAAAGTGTGATATAGTGGCAGGATGATACACTTTGGTATATTTAGTAATCTCTGCAAACAACTTTCTAAGAATGGTGCTTGTAGCATGGTTAATTAATAATAAATCTTGATCATAATCCCCTTCTTAACTCAATAAAAACTTATTTTTTTAGTTTGAAAAACTTTATATAGCTATAAAACTAAAAAACAAATAAATAGAATTAGTGAACCTCCCCCAGACTTAAATTACACCGTCCCCAGTATAATCCGTCCCGGATTGATTTAGGAAAAATCAAATCATAAGTAAACAATATAAGCAAGAAAGTGTCGATCGACGGTAAGCTGGTGTGGTTGATCGATGGTCGCGATCCATTGTCGACTGATGGTGCGTCTATGGTGTCGGTCGATGGTGGACTCAAACAGTCCGCAAAAACAAAGTAAAACTTAAAATAAATAGTAGTATAAGCAAAAACTAAATAAAAATATACTAAACGGTGCGTTGCCTCCCACTCAGAGCTTGGTTATAGTCATAAGCTCGACGTTTTGAACTTTCTGACTAGTATGGAGGTGGATCAACACTTGGAAAACAAGCGTCTACATATTCTTTGCTCTTCTGAAACCATGTACCAATGAAGCTTCGCATTGCCTCATCTCCTCTCGCTTTCTCATTCGTTATAATCTCCTTAGAAACCTCTACTGAATGCAATCTCCTTTGTAATTTCTCAAATTGCGCTGTAGCATTCTAAGTCTGGCAGCTGTAGTTTTTGATATATCCTCTAATTTCTGAGAAATATCTTCCTTCATTAGCCTCCTAAAAAAAAAGCAATCTCATCGAACCTATCTTCCAAATGTTTTGCTTATGCGGTTTTCTGTCTGTTCCATCTAAGTATCGATCGATGTCATTCGGTCTGCTCCAATCGCATGCTTTCTTTAAACAATATCCAAATCTTGCTTCATCTCATCCATGCGTGTAGTCAAACAGGTGAGGCACTTGTCTATAGGATAGTATACATCATCAAGACTCTTATAGAAATCGTCCTCATCTCTTGAGCTTTGTAGATCTCATGCACAATATCATCAATCTTTTCTCTGTTGTATGTCTTTTGTTTCTTCATTGACATAGCGATCTTTTCTGCATGTTCTGGTAAGCATATGTAGCTCTGCTCAAACATAGTAGCTCTCTCAAGAACTGCTCTCATGTCTTCTTCTTGCACATTCACTACTCTTCCGTCTATAGCTCGTGCATTACAATTCTCATCTCTGTAGATGACATACTCATCTTTCTTTTCCTAATGGAAAATTCTTCTGCCATCATCATCATAGGCTCTCCTTCCATACTCTATACGACTGTCGATTGATAGTGGGTTGATCCAATCGATCGATTTTGGACTTTCTTAACCATAGGCATTAGAAGTACAAAACTGGTGGACCCCTGGATAGGTGGTCTCGATCGATGCACTCTGTCTGTCGTCGATCGATCTAGGATGTTTGGAAGTGGATAGATCATCATGGATCGGTTCATTCTTCTCCTCCTCAATGTTGATTGGCGTGGTAATATGGGTGTCGATTGATGGCTGTTGCGGTTGTCAAAATAAATTTCCTATTCATTAGCCATAACAAGGACATCTGCTACGTCCTCCTTAGATATAGGTAGAATTCTCCCATAAAAATCCCGTGCATGTCCCTCTGTGTCTCAGAAAATTCCAAACTCATCCGGTCTAAGATAACCAATATTTGTATCTTCTACTCGAAGTTCTTTTTTTTTGGTTTGTGTCCAATGTAGTTCGATGGCCTAGAGATATCGTCGATCGATGCTCGATTATCCACTTTCGTGTTCATTACCCAGCTAGCGTCTTCCGGTGCTACGCCGCAACACTCAGTAAGATCTTCCTCTCGGTAATCTGCATCGTATTCTTTGTAAGCTTCACGGTGTCCTTGGTATGCCTGATGTCTGTCGATCGATGGTGTATGGTGAGCGTCGATCGTTGGTGTATGGTGAGAAACGATCGATGCTCGATAATCAAACTATTGCCTGATGTCTGTCGATAGTTGGTGTATGGTGAGAAACGATCGATGCTCGATAATCAAACCATTAGCCAACGCAAGTATATCTGCCACATCTGCCCTCGTGACATGTAGAATTATGCCATCAATAGCTCTTGTGTGGCCATCTAGATCTCTCATAATACCAAACTCGTCTGGTTGTAGATAACCACATTCCTTCTCGCGTTCTGCTGTTGAATCTAGTTTGGACTCTGCCGTAATATCAGTATTGATCGATGGTGTATGGCTACCGTTGATTGATGTCGATGTCCCGATGTGATGCGAAACATGAAAAACACCAGCCTCTTCCATAGCAATACCACGGTACTCGATTATCTCTTCTTCTTTGTAATATTCGTCGTACTCGAGGTGGTATGGGTTGTGTTCGAAATCTGCATGGTAGGTGTTGATCGGTTCTGAAGAAAGACAATCGATCGATAACAAAGAGTGGGTATCGACCGATTGCTTAGCTGGAAACGCGTCGATCGATTGTCTGGGCTGGGTATCGATCGATCCTCCATCTTCCATCTCTTCATTGAACTGATAATCTCAGAAGCATGTGGAAAGATGCTCAGCAACATCACACAATTCAATCTGAGTAGCTTTGTTCTTATTCTTAACAGGTTCATAAAAAATATTTAGATCAATTAGAGATAGATACAACCTGTTTAACTTCATATCCAAGATAGCTCCCACAGTGGCCATGAATGCTCTCCCAAGTAGTAGTGAAGAGTTCCGATCTATCTTGATGTCCATCACATGGAAGTCTACTGGGACTAGGGTGTTTTTAATCTGCACTGGAACATCTTTTACCATCCGTCCTGAGTTCACTTTTTAGTAGTCTACGAATGTGAAATAATCATTGGAGGGTTCCACTTTCAGGTTCAGTTCCTCTGCCATAGTTCTTGGCATAATGCTCACTGATTATCCAGCATCACAGAGGGCATTAGGATATTCGTTTCCCTTGATGAAGCATGGAACCACAAACTTTTCAGGATCACTTTTCTTCCTTAGACAAGTCCTCTGCTTCATCTTCTCTCTGAGATTATTGAACATGGTATGTATATCATTATCTGTCTCCTTTGTTTCCCTTAAAAACATCGACAATCTGTGAGTATAATAAGCTTCATCAAATGGAATATCTAAAGGAATTTTGAAAACTCTTTTAGCAAAACTAGCCATCTCTTTTTCATTGGCTTCTCGGCGTTGATGTTTGGGGATATTTTGCTTCCTCTTGGATTTTTGCTAATCTTCTCTATCAAGATACATAGCTTCAGATGTGCATGTATCCTGTTCTGAAACAGTCACGGTTGGATGCATAATCAAACTCGTATTGATACTTGACAGTCAAACTGGTTTTTTCATCTGTCGACCGATGCTCAGGTCGCATTGTCGATCGACACTACTATCTCTCTGTCAGTCGGTGGTATCGTCTCTGTGTCGCTAGACGTTAGTCAATTCACACGAAGCAACTGGTACTGCAGGAATCTTTGTTGATCGACGCTCATCGCTTGGTGTCGACCGGCACCAATGGGACCTGCTGAATGACATAGAAACTTCCACACGAAAATCTCCTTCTTGGAGCTTCTCTCTCTTAACTTCCTGCCAAAAATCATCATCAATCGATGCATTGACGTGGTGCTTCTGCCCAGCCTCCATTTTCTCCTTGATCAGGCTCTCATCCCTCCTAATGGTTTCACTTGTTTGGATCACTTGATTCTCCAATTTCTTCACATGGGTGCTGAGCTTTTCGAACTTGGTATTGAGGTTGAGGTACAGACCATCTATCTTTCCATTGAAATCCACAGTCATCTTCTTCTGTCCCTCTAAAACTCTGTCAACCATTGCTTTGATCTTGCTTTCCTGAGCCTCTGGAGGAGGATTCTGGTAGTAAGAATATCCATAAGTCTTGGTGTTGTTGAAGGACTTCCGCTGTGAACCCTGATTAAAGTTACACCATTGACCATTCCCATAGGAGTTTATGTAGAAACATGGATTCTCTTGTCTCTGAAAACCATTCCCATCAATGTAGTTCACATCCTCTTCTTCAATCTCATCATCTCCAGACTCTATTGCTCTACTTCTGCAAAAGTAACCAACTTCTTGAAAAAAATTTGAACACTATCTAGTTTTGCCTTGATCTCTTCAATTTGCTTGCTCAAAGTTGGAGTTGATTTCTTCTTCTCAAAATTTGTGTTCTTGGTACTACTGCTGGATGCCAGATTCTCAATCAATCTTGTACCTTCTTCAGGACTCCTAGTGCTGAAATTTCCTTCACTAGATGTGTCCAAAGCCATCTGATAAAGTAATCCAATACCTCTGAATAAAGTGCTAAGAAGCTGCACTTCGTTGAATTCGTGATATGAACAATCTCTCTGGTATGACTTGAATCTGATCCAGGAGTTTCTGAAAGACTCTAAAGGCTCTTG
Source organism: Moricandia moricandioides (assembly GCA_905132885.1). Taxonomy (NCBI): domain Eukaryota; kingdom Viridiplantae; phylum Streptophyta; class Magnoliopsida; order Brassicales; family Brassicaceae; genus Moricandia; species Moricandia moricandioides. The sequence continues at coordinate 62,522 of CAJHQQ010000670.1, forward strand.
TGAAAAAGTAACAATCTTTCTCCTTAGATCTTCTGCTCTTGCGTCATAAAAGAAATTAGCAAGAAAGCGTTCTTGATGTTAGTCACGGATGTCAGAGATCCTGGTGGTGACTACATAAGCCAATACGAAGCTTCTCCAGCAAGTGATTACTTGAAGAGCTTACAAGTAGATAGTCCTCAGGGACTCCATTGGCTTTAATAGCAGTCACTAGATCCTCAAATCGCTCCAGATGATCCATAGGGTGCTCATGTCAAAACCCATGGTAAGGTGTTTGTGCTACAAGTCAGAAGAAAGCGGGCTTGATCTTAAAATCTTTTCTCTGAAAAGCTGGAGGACGAATGGCGGATCTGTTGGCGTAAAACTGGTTTGGACGGTTGTAGTCAGCCAGTGTTCTTTGAGGAGCTTGGGAATTAACTTCAGGTTGAGCTACTGCAGCATCTTCTTCTGTTTATGCTTATGTATCAGGGATTACAGTCCCATGATAGTCTATCTTTTGACCTGCTGCATTACGCAGATGACAGTTAAGGTCATGCAAATCTCCATTTTCATCACGAACCAATACTAAAGTCACAACCATCTGAACTTGTCTGCTACTGTCGATCGATGCAGGTAAGTTGCTGTCGATCGATGCAGGTAAGTTGTTGTCGATCGATGCAGGTAAGTTATTGTCGATCGATGATGTGTGATCAATGTTGGTCGATGCTCGAGTCTTGGTGTTAGTCAATGCGGTCCGTAAAGAATTGTCGGTCGACGCTATACAAGGGATGTCGATCGATGCTTGTCGTCTTTCTTTGTGGATCGTACGTTCGAGTTTCTCTAGGTCTGAGAATAGTAGTTCTTGTCCTTTAGTGCTCTTGGTACTTATTTGCATGCACCTAAAATTAAAGGAAAAGAAAACTTTAGTGACTTGAAAGTAAAAAAAAACTAGACTAAATCCTAAAAATTAAATCTAATGGCGATCAATGCTCCCCGGCAAAGGTGCCAAATTTGACATTGGTGTGTTTATTGTTCTAGCAGGGTATGAATATCCTAAACAATTAACTATCAAATTAACCCTAATCTTAACACACAAATGACACTCTTGCCAAGAGAGATAAGGTGTTGTACTTAGGGATCGAATCCACAAAGAGCAATGGCACACAATATATTTCTTATTTCTAAAGACTAAGCTAGGTAGATATATATATATATATTAGTAGTAAACAATCAGTTAAGGAAATATTCCTTATTAAGAGGTATAGATGCAATATGGAAATATGCTATTAAACTAAATAGATGCAAATATATGTTAGATCAAGGGTTTCAAGCTTAATGGATTATAGGGAATAGGGAGCAAGGAAACGTAAATATTCTAGAACTCAAATATTAATTATTCTGACCCTTTTAACGCCAACTCTTGTATGCGAACAAAAGGAAAGACCATCGATTGACGGCTAAGGCCTGATGTTGATCGACAGTGAAATCAGAAGGAAGTGTGAACGAGATTCGGTAAGTTCACCAAGCTAATTAAACCAGATCTCACATGCGCCTAACAACCTAGTTCAATGGAGTCTATTCTGGAACAGAAGTTACTCTCGTAGTCGTCAATGTCCTACTTTCGAGATCCTAGTTAGCTACTCTAGAATGCAAGCATTAAGCACAACTCAACTGATCCATATTAACTCAACCTAGCAATCCTATTTTTAGTTTTATCCATGATTACTATCATTCAACCCTAAATCTAACTGATAACTACTAATACATAATCAAAGAAAGAACAATAGTATGAATATAATGCATAGATAAAATATTGGGGTTCCAATACAATTCCCCTAAGGAGTTATGAATCTTCTCCCCTAAAACTATAATAGAAAACTAAACTCTCAAGAATATTCTCTCACTCTCTTTCTCTGTAACACATAAAGCATAAATTTAAAACCCTCAAATCTAGGTCATAACTCGTTCAGGCCATCTTTTTCATTTTTCTCTAACTTTGGCTTGAGATCGGCTGTCTATGTATTGAGAAGTGTGCAACATCGATCGACCTTAGTCTTGTAACATCGGTAGACGTCATGTTTGTGTCGTCGATCGACGACTGTCTTGTACTTCGACTCTCTCAATGATTAGCTAGGGAATCTTCTCTTCTAAATACTCCAAAAGCTCCAAATATCTCCAAAACGTACATGGACCTGTAAAGACTAACACATAGTCTAGACACACATAATAGACCCTAAATAGATCCTATAACATGGCCTAAAACTTTTAATAAACAGGCTATACCAAAATCATACAAGAAACAAGTCTTTACAGTTTTTATCGTAAAGTTTCAACGGTAACTCCAATCGAAACGAAATAAGAAACATTATGATCACGGTTCAAAAGAGGCATTGATTGGAACAGAGACGGATGGTGCTGATCCAACTCGAATGATGTCCAGCTGTACGAGCTGTTCCAACTCGCATGATGGCCAGCTGTACGAGCTGGTCTAACTCGCCTGATGGCGACTTGGACGGGGACGGTTCAGCTCGCAACCAGGTGATCTGGACGGTCAGTCTCAACTTGCCTAATGGCAAGCTGGACGGTGACAGTCCAACTCGCCACCAGGCGAGTTGATCGAGCTGCTCCAACTCGCTTGATGGCGAATTGGGCTTGGTCCGTTCAACTTGCCGTCGGGCGGGTTGGACACGGTTGTTTTGATCGTTCTGTTGCTCGATTTTCCTTTCCGATAACTTGCCTTCCAATCCTTTTTGAATTTGTACAAGGTTCTAGTTGTGGTTTCCCCTGCTTTTTGTTTTCAAAAGTTCTTTTCGAGAATTTCAGAAATTGATTCCGTCGTGACCGATTTTGACCCCAACATCTATGTTTCTTTGTAAGTAATAATGATACACGATTTTTACTATGTAGCTGGAAGTATTTTATTTTGATTGAATCTTTTTCGTTTATCAGTTTCAGAAATGGCAAAGACAAGAGGAAGAGGAGGACAAGTTGGTTCTCGTCGTAGTAGACGTAATCAAGGCTTGGAGGCTACACCTGCAACAACACTAAAGGTGAATAAGAAAAGAACAAAAAAAGAGTGGCTTCTCCAAAAAATAATATAGTTGAAACTAAGAGAAGAAGTGGTAAAAACATGAAAGTAGCTGCTCAAGCTAGTAAGGTAGAAGATGTAAAACCGCAAGTTGTTAACTTGCCAATTTCCAATGATGCAGTTGGTGCTGAATTAAGTAATATATGATAGATGATGCATTAAGAGAAGATGATGTGGAAGAAGATAAAGGTAAGGACAATGAGGCTGATCAGACTGAGAAATCAATGTCTGGAGATGATAAAGAAGATTCTGAGAAAGAAGGAGAAGCTTGTTTGACTGGACAGGAACATAACGATGATGAAGAAGAAGCTGCCAATATGGAAGAAGATGGTGAACAAGTACAAAAAGAGAATGTCAATGAGAATGAAGAAGAAGATGTCAATATGGAACAAGATGGAGTTAGCAATGCTAATACTGATGAGTTCCTAGTACTGAAGGAATTCAGTTACCAGAGGAAGGAGTGAAAGAAAAAAAATAAAAGCGGACCAACAAAGATGCTTAAAGTGAATGAAAATCTTCATGAAAAAGGTTGCAGTTATATTCACTGACTTTGGTGATCATGTTGGACTTGGTTCAATAACACTATCATCTTTTCTTGGTCCTCTTATGAAGGAACAATTTCGGTAACACTTTCTGATTGGATAAAACTTGATGCAGTGACTAAGGAAACAATGTGGGAAGAAATTCAGGTGTATATATATGCAACTAAGTTTTGTTGAACAACTATGAAATTACAAACATGTTTGACCTATATTTTGATGCAGGGGAGGTTTACTTGCAAGAAGAGTGGCATAAAGATGCTATTTTCAAACAGTTGGGAAATTTTTGGACGGCTGGGAAGTTAAGGCTAGTGTCACAAGTACGAGCGACGAAGACTGCTGCTGGAAGAATAAATTTAAAACCCAGCAACATCCCATTCTTTCAAGTATGGAACTCTTGAGTTAGGATCAAGACTACCACAACTTTACCGGTTAATTATCTACAAATAAGTAACTTTTTTATTTATAGGTCATGTATTATAGATTTAATCACAATCATATTTATATTCTAGGTAATAAGTAACAAGTACAAATAGCTGAAAAAAGTCAGATTCCTCACACCACCAGCCGCAAAGAAATGCTTCGTTTAGCTTATGATATGGTAAAAAGAGTACTCAAACATCTATATATTGTACAGCTTGTTAGAATAAAATGGTACTGAGATATGTCTGTCTTTTATATAGAAAAACAAAAGAATAAAGACCCAAGTAAGGTAAGTAGGAGTAAGGCATAGATTACGAGACACACTCATGCTGATGGTAGACCTCTGAAGCCTCAATTTGCTGAGACTATTGTAAGAATTCTGGAACTTTTTATCTTGTGTATAATTAATGGATTATGATCAATGAGTTACTTGTGTATAAATTTTTTTATCATAAACAAATATCGTCACTTGATAGTCAAATGGACTATACATCAGCTGTTGATAACATAAGGGAAGATGTTGTGAGCAAGATTTTGGAAAACGACAAACATGGACGAGTAAGGGGTTTGGCATAGGGATTCGGCTAGTAAGCTAGCATTTCTGCAATCTAGAGACACAAAGATTTCTGGTTTTTAAATTGAGATTGAAGATTTAAAGGTCATGGTCTGCGACTTAGCTGGAGAGAAGGTAATCCTTTTCATTAGATTTGGTTAACTAGTCTTATGATATTTAAGAATGTCTTTTCCTTCTCTCAGAAAAATAATGGTGATCTTGAAACACCTGACTAGTGTTGGATTCAAAGAGGGAGTGAGAGTATAATTACTAGATTGGTTTGATTCAAGAGATGTAGTTGTTGGTGAAGGAGAATTATGCTCTGCTGAACCGATGTACAAAACTGTTCCTATACCAATTGGTCCTAATTCAATGGATGAATTTGTTGAGTATGCGTTAAGCTCAGAAGCTTCTCTCTGGAGGCCTACAACAGATGTGTTATCTCTTTAGAAATATGGGGGATGAAAAATATCTTGGCCAATAGATAAAGTGATTTTGGACAGGGATCCAATCTCTTCTCAAGATGTATCCATGGTAAAGTTTTCTAATCTTGATTTCTTCTGCAGAAGTATCCAAAATAGATCTCTAATCAATATCTTCTTACATTTTAGCAAACCAAGGAAGGTGAAACTTGCAGATGCAAAAATATATGATTGGACTAATGAAGACGAGGAGGTTATTGCTGAAGGTCACGTGTGCTCATCTAATTCCAAAGAGATGGTTAACAATATACCTCTAGGTCCAAATGTTGTTAGTATTGAAGTTTTGAAGGTTTTTAATGATAATGCTCATTTGTGGAGGTCAACTGCTGATATGTTTTGTATTGGTGATGCAATTAGCGAGAAAGTAACATGGTCAATCCTAAAGGTTGAAGTCATGGCTAGGACCACTACTATGCAACACCTACTAAACCTGCAGCCAAGAAAAAAGCATCACCTACGACCCAACCAAGAAAAAAATCAGTGGTATGTTATTGAAATGAAGTTATTTTATTTGTTTGTTTGTTGGTTGAAGTTGGTTGATTGATGTTGGAACTTGTTTATATTATTGCTTTGAGTTTTGGAGTCTAGGCAACGGTAGTTCCACCAAAAGTGCAAAAAAGAAGTATATACTTTTAGATTGCAGAAACTCTGGACGTAAGGTAGCTGAAGGAAGAGTAACTTCGACGGATCTGAAAGAGTATGCCACTTTGTATCCCTAGGTTCAAATGCAAGCAAGGTTTGGGTTGAAGTGGCTAAGATTGGTAATGCAAATGTCTGGAGGCCAAATTCAGAGATTGAATACATTTCCAATGCAATATGTTTAGTTGTTACATGGCCAAATAATAAACTAATGTTCATTTGAAACTTAGACAACGTTATTGTGTTTTGGTACAAACTTAAGAGCATGTTATTGTATTGCCGGTTATGTATTGCTAGCTAAAACTTATGTTAATATATGTATTTTGGTACATTTTTTAATATTATGTAATATAATATAATGATATTAGCTTATGTAATAAAATGTATTATTTTGGTAATATAATGTAATATTTTAACTCCAAAAGTTTAGACCATAAACCCTAAAATTAAAAACCTAAACCCTAAAGTTAAAAACCTAAACCCTAAAGTTAAAACCCTAAAACCTAAAGCCTTTGACCCTAAAATTATATAAAATATAATTTAAAAATTAAATACAAGAATTAAATTTTAAAAAATTTGGACCTTGATTTGTGTAAGTACAATTGTATTTACTATTCATGTAAGTATAATATTGTATTTTGAAGATTTAGACATTCCTACAACTAAGTCTTAGTGTATATACATATAAGTTAGATTGTTGTAACTGATCTTTGTAATATTTGTTCTTAATTTTAAAATTTTGTAAGTATAACAAATATTATTTTAAAATTTAGATATTGATTCGTTTAAGTATGATATTGTAATCTTAATTATATAAAAATCATAATAATTGGTAGTTGAATCCTTTGTAACTACAGCTAAGTCTTTGTGGATATGAAAATATAAATTAGATTGTTGTAATACTACTTTACAGTATTTGTTCTTAATTTTATACTTTTGTATTTATAAGGAATAATATATTATTTTTTTAAATACTGATTTGTGTAAGTATGATATTGTAATTCTTAAAATTAATTTATATTTTTTATCAATAACCTATTTTACATGTTAATTTTGGAATTTCAAAAGAAATTTTTTATGTATTTTATTCTGAGCCAATGAGCAGTAACCTCCAAGATTGCAGAAGTGGTGAATCCTACATTGTTGGATATGTCTCGCCAACTTTGATCTGAGCCCTTCTTTCTTATTGAAGACGTGATTAATCCTACACCGTTTGATTTTTCTTCTAACAGTTATCTGAGTCGTTCATCTTTCAAATCCTGATTGCGCGGAAAAACGAAAAGAAAAAATTTCAGAGCAAATTTCAGAACACATTTCGTTTAGAGTTAATACAAATTTCACAACAAATCGTGTTTTGCTCGTTAGCTTTGATTTGAGAAAATTGTTTCAGAACATATTCATCTCCATCGTGACCAAATGGATAAGATTTGGCTGCCAAAGTATAAACTGAAATCTCTCGAGCTAACTTGTATTCGTCAATTGAAAGAAAGCTAAATTCTGTTTCTGATTTAACATGTAGGAATAGTCATGAGTAAGGAGTAACTAATTTCGTGAATTCATCAGCAAGAAGATTGGGAAATTTGTCTGAAATGCTATGCCCTTGTAGAGATTATGGCAATTTATGCCATCTGTTAGTAGATAAAATAGTTGAGCATCTAGGGGTATGGACAAGCAGTATAAGAGTTTTTGTGGAACTATTCATAGTGAAAAAAAAAAGAGATTCTATAAAAGACAATGGTCTTCTATATGAAACTGAGGCATTTGATTTGTTTAAGACAACATTTTGTATGGGTGAAGGTGATCCAAATCAGACGAATGACAATGGGGCAAAGGCAAACGATGATGCTGATATAGTATAGGAAACTGAATTTAGTAAAGAGTTAAAAGAATCTGAAATCATTGTACTCTAATTGTATCAAATAAACAAAAGTTTCAGAAATCATGGGACTTTACTGATTCAAAGTTAAAAAGTGGTGTGTCTGAGAACTACTTGGATCAGCTGTTAGTTTTACATCATGACATGCTACCTGAGACAATGTTCTTCCAAAGAGTATAGATGCAATCAAAAAAATTCTGAATATTTAGTTTCGGCTATGACAATATTCATGCTTGCAAGAAGGATTGCATACTATATAGGAAGGAGTTTGAGAAGCTAGAAAGTGTCCGTTTGAGAAGCTAGAAAGTGTCCAAGATGCAAAGTTTCAAGATGGCAAAAAGATAAGCACAATAATGAGATAAAGGTTGGGATTCCAGCAAAGATCCTTAGATATTTTCCAATCAAGGCGAGATTTAGGAAAATTTTCAGATCTAAAATGATGGTTGAAGATTTTCATTGACACTACACCAATGTCACTAAAGATGGTACAATGTGACACCTTGTTGATTCTATATCTTGGGCACAAGTGAATGATAAGTGCCCAAACTTCGCTGTTGAACCAAGAAATCTTAGACTTGGAATTTCTATAGATGGGATGAACCCTTTCTTCATTCAAAACACTAATTACAGCACATGGCCAGTGTTGTTAGTAAACTATAACACACCTCCAACTATGTTTATAAGGTTGAGAATATAATGTTGACTTTGTTGATCCCTTTCCAACAGCTCCTGGTAATAACATAGATGCTTACTTTGCACCATTGATAGACGATTTACAAGATTTGTGGGCTGAGGGTATTGAATTCTATGACTCATCTGTAAGGAGAATTTCACACTTAGAGCCTTGCTGCTTTGAAGTATCAGTGACTATCCAGACTTAGGGACATTTTCTGGATGTAAAGTGAATGGGAAACAAGCCTGCAATGTATGTGGAAAGGATACACCTTCAACGGAGACAGATTTTGTGGAAACAATGTGTCAACTGGAGTGCTTCTTCCATCCATCCCTTTTTGATATCATGTTACACCTTCCAATACATCTATCAAAAGAGGCACATTTGGGAGGACCAGTACACTTCCATTGGATGTATTCCTTCGAAAGGTTTGATGTACTCATTTGCTTCTATATATGTATTTCCTGCAATGATGTTTGACTAACATTCATATTTCTTGACTAAGGTATAGGTACATGAAAACACTAAAGGCTTTTGTTACCATAAGCATGTATGGCTGAGGGTATTTAGTTGAAGAATGTGTTGCACTTTGTTTAGAATTCCTTCAAGATTCAGTACTAGTTCAAGAAACAGTTAATCGTAATGAAGATATTGAGGATGATAGAATGGTGGTTGAAGGTCGACCTCTGCAGAAAGGTATAGAGGTTACCCTTTCAGATAAAGATAGAGACATTGCACCTTATGCGCTAATGAACATGACATCTATGGATTCCTATGTTGAGTAAGAGGTTACCCTTTCTATTTCGTCGACTTATAATTATAATTTCATTTTCTGAATTGCTCTTTAATGTAAATCAGGATGCATTTGGAAAAATTACAAGCTAATTATGCTCGATGTGCTAGAAATAAAACTTTGTTGTGAAAAAAACATACTGAGCAGTTTGCACAATGGGTTAAAAAAGGTTTCCAACTCTACTTAGTTTTCTTGATTACTATTTTAGTATATACAGTTTGTTAGATTGATGAACATGTCTAGATTTTAGTATCTTGATAACTGGTTAGCTTCGTAACTGGTTTAGCCAATTAATATTATAGTACAACTTGTTTTCTTGAATCAGATTGTTAGCTTCATTATCATGTTCTGATTATCATTTTAGTAGCTACATTTTGTTAGCTTGATGACTGGTTTTCTTGATACAGATTGTTAGCTACATGATCATGTTTTGATTATCATTTTAGTACCTACTGCTTGTTTGCTTGATGACTGGTTTACGTGATTATCATTTTAGTGCTTTAGCTTGATGATCATGTTCTAATTTCCTACGATAGACTCATTCAGATTCAACAAATAGTCATTTTAAGAAGATAAGGTTTTTGGCATTTGGACCAAGAAATGTTGCTTTAGCACATAAAGAATTTATCATTAATGGGCATCAAATTCATATAGATGTAGTTAAGCGGAAGACACAAAATAGTGGAGTAACTTATGAAGCATTTAGCATGTGTAGATCAAGTTCTCTATATATGAGACAAGTGGCTGATATGCTTACATATTATGGAGTGATAAAAGATATTTTACTTATGGACCATCACATGTTCAAAATACTGATGTTTAGATGTAATTGGACCAACACATGGAATGGTGTGAAGGAAGTAGATGGCTTCACTCTTGGTAAGCTTCATATGAGCCAAATAGCTTATTTGAAAAATCCATTCATTCTACCTTCTCAAGCAGAACATGTTTTCTACTCTAGGGAAGATGATAATTCAAATTGGTATGTTATTATGAGAGCACCACCTAGAGGCTATCATGAGTTGGAAACAGAAGAGGATTTAGGTGGTGCACATTTGCATGTCCAAGAAATCGATGATTTGGTTGTTGAAGCTTCTGATGATGCTAGTGTTTATATTAGAGATGATTTTTAAGGGTTACTAGTGGTAGATTGATAGTATGCTTGGTAGGTTTTGTTGGTTTGTGTAAACAATGAAATGTTTTATGGTTTTGTAAATATTTAAATATTTCGTAGTTTTTATAATATGATTAATTGTTGTTATTAAAAAAATTCCGAATATATATTTCATTTAAAAAAAGTAAATCAATTCGTAATTATTATTAATAAATTTTTGGATAACTAAAAAAATAATAATAACAGGAAGCATTTGCTATCTTTGTTTAACAAACTGCTATATGCAAAATCAAATTAATGATTTTCAATAACATTTGTATTACGTTACTATAAATATTAACAATTGCATAAAAATTATTGCTATCGTTGTTTATTTAACTATAGAATCCTGAAGATCGGCTATCAAAAGTGTCTGACCTACGATAAGGGGCGCTGTCAGAACGTTTTAGGAAATGTTATTATATGCAACTAATAGCATATAACAGCCGCTATTAATACCCATATTTTTTGTAGTCGTCTGTACCGGCGACCTTATATTTGCACCTTGGACCGTATTGCTCCCAAATATTCATCAAGTCTTCTTTAAGTCCTTCTTGGACTTGGCAATTCTCTTTCACAAGCTATGGACACTCTTGGACTCTTCTGGAGGCTTTAAGACCCATTCTTCACTAAACGCTTCATTTGGCTCTATTTATTTCTTCAAGTTAACACTTCCCCCCTCCCCCCAAGCTTGACTATAGGATATCCTTAGTAAAGCGTGAAACCTTGAAGAACCTCCTTAATTAAAAGCCATACAAGGAAAACTCTGTGGAAAAAAAATATTGTAAGAGAAAAAGAGTAGAGATCTTCAAGACCTAAGGATTAGCCAATGAGCCTATTTGCCTTAAGATCAGTTTGGTTGGAAACATAGGCTCTGGATCACGGCCTCTTCATGTGCTGCAAGGATGATCGTCTCTTCTTGCAAACACCAACAATTCTTGGACTCTTCTTAGGACCGCTTTGGTGTCTCCCCCTCTCAACTGACTTCTTGCCATATTAGAAAGGTTAGGGACAACTAGTTCATCATTCTCCATTGACTCAAAAGTAGGTACCTGATATATTATCCCAAAGGTGCATCAGTTCACATAGAAATTCACCAATAATCAATCAATAATTTCAAGTATCATTTTACGATTTAAGGGAAATGATGAATGAATTGAATTGAAATGAATTAAGGGTGCTTACCTTTTGTTTTGTTAGTGAGGAGTGTTCTCTGAACACTTGAATCCCTCACTTATACAAATCGCCTTGTATAAGCTCATCATATGGACTGATTCGAAGCTTCCCTAACAGCTTTGCTCGCGACTTTATTCTTCTTCAAATAGTCTCTGAACATACACATCTTGACTCTTGACGCAGCGTTAGAGTCTGTTTCGTAGCTCGATCAAGAGTTAACAACGCTTGAGACCTACATTCGCTCAATCAAAAGATTGAAGATAATCTCTTGAGACCAAACTTCTTGTTTAGACGCCGTTAATCAAGTCTTCACAAGGGTTACGATAAAGCTTTTATATTATAAATCCAAAACTGAGTTGTAAACAAGAATAGCAAGCTATATAAATATAGCTATAAGGTCGGTCACAAACGACGTTCCTTTTTAAAATAGGAAAACATAAAATAAAGGAAATATGCCAAAACAATGCAAAAGAAAGATAGATAGAATAGGAATTCTAATCACCCCCTTTAATCATCAAGACCGTTAGGATGTCTGTTGTCTTGCGTGTTGGTTAAGACATTGGGATGCTACATCAGGACTCTCAGGGTTAGAAAGATTCCACCTCGAATCTGTAGCAATGTCTGCAGGAAAATAACAAGACAAGTATTTGACGTTAAATAAATCAGATGTTCGTACGTCCGGAGGAAGCTGGAGTCGATAAGCGTTATCATTGATATGTTCCAAAACCTCAAGTGGTCCAATCTTTTTTTTTCCTTAAGCTTGTTATAAGAACTTGTTGGCATACTATCCTTGGTTAGAACAGCCCATACGAGATCACCAACTTCAAAGACAAGTCGTCTACGATGACCATCAACGCTGATTTTGTACCTAGACACAGAAGCTTCTAAATTTGACTTTGTAAGCTCATGATTCTTCACAACATTGTAGATAAACGTTTCAGCCTCTTTATGAATGTGAGATCGATCTAGTAAAGTAGAGAGATCCACTGGAGCGCGAGGAAAAAAACCGTATATGACCTGAAAAGGACTAAAGCCCGAGCTATGGTTGATGGCATGATTGTGTGCAAACTCATCTTGACGAAGCTTAGAATCTCAACTTTTAATAGAATTGCCCACCAATCAACGTAACAGATTTCCCAATGATAGATTTGTAAATTTAGTTTGTCCATTAGTTTGAGCATGATATGCGGAACTCATATCAAGACTAGTATCAAGTAATTTCCACAACGAACGCCAGAAGTTACCCAAAAACTGAGAATCACGATCAGAAGCTATTGATGATGGCAAGCCATGTAGTCGATATACTTCTCGGAAGAATAAACCTGCGACTTGAACAGCATCAGTTGTACGCTTGCAAGGAATGGAATGTATCATTTTTGAAAATCTGTTGACCACCACAAAATATCAAATCGTAGCCTTTTTGAGTACGAGGAAGCCCCAAGACAAAATCCATACTGATATCCGTACAGGTCTGTTTTGGAATGGGAAGAGGAAGATATAAGCCTGCATTAGTAGCATGACCGTTAGAAGTCTGACATATGACACATTGTTCGACAAAACGCTCAACATATCGACGTAAAGATGACCAAAAATAGGAAGACGATACCAACTGTACAGTGTGGTCCCGGCCTATATGGCCTTCATTATGAAGTTCAGAAATCAGTTTCAAGCGGAGACTAAAATCTGGAATGCATAATCTAGTTTCCTGGAAAAAAAACCATCACGACGAGTAAACGGCAAAGATGACATAGTTGATTCCGTTGCAGACCAAATAGGTCCAAAGAAGGCATAAGTTGCGTACAAGTCTGCAAAGGTACTGAAACCCGGAACAGAAACATGCAAGATGGCAAGAACCGAATTTCTTCGACTCAAAGCACCGGCATCACGGTTATTGACACCCGAGGTATGCTTAACGAAAAAGTTGAATTGTTGCAGGTATACTATCCAAGAAGCATGTCGAGCTGACACTTTATCTTGAGTCCCAATGTGTTTGATAGCATCATCGTTGCCAATGCTTAACTGCTTGAATGAGAGCATAGAATTCAAGGTCATATGTACTATAGTGAAGACGAGATCCAGCAAGCTTTTCACTATAGAATGCAATAGGTCTGGTCTTTGACTAAGACCCGTGCCTATGCCCACCTTGGATGAGTCACAATGCAATTCAAAAACCAAAGTAAAGTCAGGAAGAGCTTAAATAGGAGCCAAACTTAACTTTTGTTTAATTACGTCAAATGCTTTAGAAGCTGCCTCTGTCCAAACGAATGCTCCATCTCGAATACAGTCTGTTATGGGAGACATAAGGCTACTAAACTGAGGAACAAAACGTCTATATAAAGAAGCTAGGCCGTGAAAATTACGTGTCTCCGTGAGAGTTCGAGGTAGAGGCCACGAACTATTGCTGAAACTTTGGCTGGATCAACTGCCAGTCCTTTAGAGGAACGATATAGCCAAGAAATTGTATTTTTAGCGCACCAAACTCACATTTCTTTAAAGTTGCATAAAGCTTCTCTCGTAGAAGTACCCCGAGAACCTCACGCAAGTGAACCATATGAGCTTCAATCGTCAAGCTAAAGATCAAGATGTCGTCAAAATAAACCACCACCAACTTACCAATAAATGGTCGTAAGGCTTCATTCATGACACGCATAAAGGTGCTAGGTGCGTTGGATAATCTGAAAGGCATGACCATCCATTCAAACAATCCATCTCGTGTGTTTGAATGCTGTTGTCCACTCATATCTCGGCTGGATTCGTATTTGATGGTAGCCACTTTTCAAATCCATTTTTTGAAAAAAAAAATATTGTGGCTCCAATTTGATCCAGGAGATCATCTAATCTTGGAAGTGGAAACAGATAGAGTACTGTAATTTTGTTAATTGCACGGCTGTCAACGTACATACGCGATGAACCATCTTTCTTAGGAATTAGCAAAGCTGGTATGGCACAAGGACTTAAGCTTTCCCGTAAGAATCCTTTAGCAAGTAATTCTTCAACCTGTATATGCATTTCTTCGTGGTCAGTCGGACTCATCCGATAATACGGCCGGTGAAGAAGCAAAGCATCAGGGACAAAGTCAATCATATGTTGAATGTCGCGTAGAGGAGACAAACCCGGAGGAAGATCGGCCATAAAGACATCAGAAAATTCTTGCAGAAGTTCGTGGAAGTTTGGAGAAATTTCTTGCGTTGACTGAGCTGGAAAAGTAGATGCCAAGAGATAAAGAACAAACCCTGCCTCACACGTTCAATCTTCGAATGGTGCTTGCTGTAAAAGTAAACAGCAGTGGAAACCGATGAGGTTGGAATAGATGGTTTTAACGTGAAGATCCGATCAGTGAATGTGATGGTATAAGTGTTCAGATATCCATCATGATGAACGCAACAATCAAACTCCCAAGGACACCCAAAACGTAAGTGACATGCATCCATGGGCACAATATCACAACAAATGTCATCCTTATACGTATCACCAATGGAGAAGTTCACTAAAGCACAGCGAGTGTTTGAACTGAGTTTTCACAAAGGATAAACTCGTCGGTGGGTTGATTACAAAGTTTGTTTCTTCTATTAATGATTTCAATGGAAAGAGATACAAGAATTAGAGGTCTGTCTCCAAAATCCCCAGCCCTTAATCCTAGTTCTTATCATTCCTTTATACCACTTTGGGGGTACCCTAGGTTAACTCTGTCTTAATGGGCCGTTTTGCTTGTCGGGCTAAATAGCAGGCCGACGAAATGCTCTCGCGAGCCGAGTTTCTTCAGATGGCTTCGGTGAGTCGATCGTTACTCGTCCTTGGCCGGCTAAAAGTAGCCCACAGTCGATCCGAAGGTTTTTAGCCACAAGCCGGCCCTAACGAACGAGCAGTGATGGACCAGGCCAACTATTTCACAGGCCTAAAGTGGAGGTAATCCTCCTCCTACAATAAGTCCCCCTAGTTCATTGGTGGTCGATATCATTAATCCTAATGAATTTATGTCGGGTTCGGGACTTGTCGGTTTGGTTCATCTGGACTTTCTTGTTGCGTTTTCCGCTTCCGTGGAGTCGGCTCGTCGCTTTGTCATTCTGGAACAAGACGCTTGGTCTGGTCTCCTTTCAGTGTTTGGGTGGATTTTGCCGAACCGTCGGGTCCTCATGTCGCAATTCACTCCCGTTTGTTTCTTGTCGCCCTAGGTATCTATTAGAGGTTCTAAGTCGGTCCTCTCGCGATGTTTTCTCATTTTTCTCTTTCTTTCCCGGAAGACGAACAGGCGCGGTGAGAATTTTGGGCCCATTTGTGTCGGAAGTCAAAGAGAGGCATGGTTGAAGGGCTTTTACGGCCCATTTAGGCCTCGCTAGACCTAATTATTGCGTCTCTCCTTATAAATAGTCCGCGCTCGACCATTCTTTTCATTCTTCTCTGCGTAATAAGGTACTTTCTCTCTCTATCTCTTTGCTTCTCTCTCTAGATTCTGTTTGTAGATTAAATAGCGTTTCGCCGGTAGTTATTTCGTCGAGAAAGAGACTGTCCTGAAAAGAGAAAGGTAAGGCGATTGCTCCTGCCTTGGACTCCTCCAATGGGGCTGAAGCCGGAAGGGGAATTCCCGACGATTTGCGCCATATCCATCGGGAAGCGATGATGGATACGTCGAATATGACTCTATCTCAAAGAATTCTGGTCGCCGAAGCGGAGAGGCTTTTTCGAGGTGAAAGCGGCAGCGGCGAAGCGGCGGATGTAACTGATACATCTCGTGATTTGGATGGTTCGGCGATCGGTCCTGATTTTGTCCCGACGCGCTACTGCCCAGGTGGAGTTTTTGTCGATCTCCCGGCGGTAACCCCTGAGTTGCTCCATCCTGAAGAGGTAGAGGGGCAATCTTGGAAGAATGTGCATGGGACTTGGTCGACAATTGGCAGCGTGAAGAAGCTGATGAGGGATTGCAATGCAGAGGGTGTGACGTTCCTCGTCCCCACGTACACTCAAAGGCCGTGGTCACCACCGGTGGGGTACCAATGTGTGTACGAGTCATACTTCCAGAAGGAAACCAAGCTATGGTTTCCTATCCCTCGTCTGATCACGTCATACGCATTTTGTCGGGATGTCGCCATCTGTCAGTTTCTGAACGGCTCGTTCCGCATAGCAGTTGCTCTGATGGTGATGGCAGCAGAGATCAAAGTGTCGATGAGCGTTCGGACGTTCGAAGAGTTATGCTTAGTGAAGTCTATGCCGGATGGGATGTATTCGGTAAAGATTCGTCCGAACTATAACGTGATAACCGGCCATCCGAATAAGACTCCGGACTGGCAGCGATACTACTTCTTCGTTAAGTCCGATGAGTACTCTTTTGAAGAACCGCCGAACGATGAATTTCGGGTTCTGTGGAACTGGCGCATCGGTAGATAGATTCTAACTGCCATTTGATGAGTTTTTGTCGTTTGTTCTAACACCCCCCCCCCTTTTTTTTGCAGTCAGCTATCCGAATACGATCGATTACTCAGGAGGTTCGCGCTTTTTTGACGACGCGAGGGCTATAGCAGCACTTGGCCTGACATCAGTGAGGAGAGGATCCGTCGGGCTTTAGATCGCATCTCGAGAGGTAGATGTCTCCCGATTTTTTTTTGTTTCATTTATCAATAACTCCCTGCTTAATCGATTGTCATCTCGTATAGGTGACTGGGCTTCTGATCTTCCGGTCAAATTTGGTCCTGGTAAGAAACGGTTAGCGCCTTTTTCAAAAGGGGAGCAACAACAAGTAAAGATAGCGCGAAAGATGAAGACGCTTCCGGATCTTTCTGCCGTTGTCAAGGGCTGGCTGGGTGCTCCTTCGGTGGCTGCCAGCTTCATGGGCTTACTGGACGGGATGGGGCTGGACGGAATGGACCCATCGGATCACGCACCACAGATGCTTCTCGAGGGGGCAGACAACGAGCCTTCTCGCCCAGAAGTCCGTCTGGAGGACGCGGCTCCCAAACCAACCGAGGTGAGTGGAAAGAGAGCTCGTGGTGATTCTTCCGCTGGGGGTTGATCGGAAAATGAGATTGGTGTTTCTGAACATGTTCAGGAGGAAGAGCCAAAGCGGGAGAAAAAGAAGAAGTCATCTAGGCGAGAACTGGAAATCGTTGCGGTTGGCACCCAGGCTCGGGGAGAGTTTAAGGGCCTGGACGCAGGAGGGAGTTCCCATGCCCCAGAGCAGGACGAAGCGACGAGGGCTTCATCGCGTAAGCGGGTAGATACCTCTTTCGAGAAAGAGATCGCGCCTCTCAAGAGGAAGAAGAGAGAGGCGCCAAGGATGGACGCAAGTCCACCTGCCGTCTTGAGTCACCGCCAAAGAAGGATTCGGTGGTACCTGATGGCGCGGGGGGCGGTGCCACACGGAGGCCCAGAGTTTCGTTTCCCGACCAGGTTAGCTTCTCATACGAAGCCAATGTACCGTTGATCTGCAATGGTTCGGAGTGTTCTAATCTGGTTCGACAGATCAGAGGCGGTCCCGATCGTCGCCCGATACCGACTCCCTGATGTTTAGGGACGCCTATGTCGACGCGGCTTGAAACCAACTACTGGTAAGTTCACCCCCCTCCCTTAATCGTACTAGGTTCGCCTCGTTTGTTTACCCCGAGATTATTATTTTTCAGGCCACCGGTAGCGTGAATTTTCTAGTGGAGATGTATGATTCCGAGTTAAAAGTGATGTTTGCTCAGCTAGGAAAAGCCGATAAGAAGGTTCGGGCCAAAAAGAGACGCATTGCCTCTCTGAAGGAAGAGACGAGGATCGCCCTTTGGAGAGGTGGCTCAAGAACGGGACGATGCGGTTAGTCGGGGCGCGACTTTGGAGAGGGAGGTACGTGATCTTGCTCAGAAACTCGAAGCAGCGACGACCGAGGTGGAAGGCACCCGGGATGAGAACGCTGCTTTAAAGGCGGGCATGGAGGCGCTGAAACGGGAGAAGGATGAAGCTTCGAGAGAGATCGCACGTCTCAGATACTCCCGCAGCCTGGAGGTTTCCCGCGAACGAGCGAGGGTTGAAGCAGCCATGATCGCGAAGTGCAACCGTCGTTTTGACAGAATTCAAGAGCGGGAATCGCACTACGACACTGCACGGTGCTTCTATAGCCAGGCGTTTGGAACGAAGAAGTGCCTGCAGATGCTCAAACGACGGGGTGTCAACATTCCGCAGGAGACCATGGACTTCTTTGTCGGGGAGGAGGAGAGGTTCAAGGCGGAGGCGACCCATTTAGAAGTTGGAGTCATACCAGACTCCGACCTGTCGCTTTCCCCCTAGTGCTTGAGTCATCGTTCGCAAGTAAAGAGCTCCTTGCCGGAATAGATCCGTTTGGATCCAACGCTGCTATGATCAATCGGGAGGCGGCATCGGCTCTTAGGACTTCGAAGCGTTCTACCGGGGAACACCTGGAAGACGCGTTAGTCACTTCTAGTGGAGTTACAGCGGACGGAGGCGATGCTGGAGTCGATGTCTCTGATACTTTAGGGGACTCTGATTTAGAGCTGAGCGAGGGATCGGCAAAGCTGCTAGAGAGCGACAAGGCCAGGCCCCTAACCGAGGAGTTAGAGGAGATCGAGGGGTTTGGCGCCTCTGAATCGGTACCGGTCGCTCCGAAGGGTCCCTCTGAACTGCGTGATCAAGTTGGAGGGGGGAGTTCCAACTGAGTTCTGCGGACGAGGCGTGCATCCTGTTGTTTGAACTTTGTTAGCTTTATGCCTTTTATTTTTTCTCTTTCTGTTGCCTTTAAGTTCCCGTTGCTTGTTGTATGCTTTTACTCATTGTTCTGCTTTTTCTCAATGAAGAATTAATTTTTCTAGTACACTGCCCCCTTGGCCTGGGGCCCTTCTTCCCTCCCCCCCCCCCTTTTTTTATATCAAAGTACTTCGAGTGGTCGTGTACTGAACTGAATTTATCATAGTACCTCTTTCATCGAAGTAATTCGTTTAGTCATTTTATCGACTTGAATTATTGAAGTGATTCGTTTATCTAAGTAATTTGTTTAGTCGTTTACCGACCAGAATCATCGAAGTAATCCATTTAGCCGTTTATCAAAAAGAATTATCGAAGTGATTCGTTTAGTCGTTTTACCGACCAGAATCATCGAAGTAATCCATTTAGTCGTTTATCAACCAGAATTATCGAAGTGATCAGCGAGGTAATCTGTTTGGTCGGTATTCCGACTATAGGACTCGAAGGGAATAATGGTTCTCATTCCGCGTTTGAAGTAATTTGTCAGCTTCCGGGTGGCCAAGCCTGCTGAGAAATTTTAAAAGGGAACGGGAATTATTCCATGAACCGTTGATCAGTATGATACGGTCTTTGCTCTCGGATACGTGTCTGATCAGGACGTATTCCTTTGGCGGGTGTGAATGCTGGTGTACAATCCAGAGCGTGGTGATTTTAGTCTTGCTTGGTCGTCAGCATCGTTGGGCCGAGTAAAAGTGACTCGTAGGCGAGTAGCATTTGCTCGTCTTTGTCGGATCGCCTCCAACTTTTTCTCTAAAGTGATTAGGTGGTGGTCATAGCTGGAAACCAGAATAGGGGCTGCCTACGTACCCTGGTAGGGGATCAAGCCATTCGTAGTTCATTTTTGGGTGAGTAAAAGTGGCCGTGCGGGCGCATTTACTCGTTTTTTTTTGCCGGGTAAAAGTGGCCTTGTGGGCGCATTTACTTGTTTTTTTTTGTTTTTTTTGTAAAAGTGGCCTTGTGGGCGCATTTACTCGTAATACTTTTTAAGGTTTTTTGAGTTCCATGCGCGTGGCACGGGGTCGCCATTTGACGTTTCCAACCGATAGACACCGGGCTGGACGACTTCAGTGATCTTGTAGGGTCCTTCCCATTTCGTCCCTAGCTTACCTGCCTTCCATTCCTTAGTGTTTTTGAATACCTTGCGTAAGACCAGATCGCGGAGATCAAGAGGGCGCGACTTAACGCGTTTGTTGTAATAACTCTCTATCTGATGCTGGTAGTTCTGGATTCGCAGGAGAGCTTGATCTCTCTTTTCTTCGATTTGGTCCAGAGCGTCCATCAGCATATCGCGATTGAGAGTATCGAGATGTGGAATTTTACTGCACCTCAGGCTTGTGACGTTCACTTCGGCTGGTGTCATTGCTTCGACCCCATACGCTAGGGAGAAAGGGGTGGCTTTCATCGCACCCTGGGGTGTTGTCCGATGTGACCATAGAAATCCGTCGAGTTCGTCAGCCCAGATCCCTTTTTTTAAGTCGAGGCGTTTCTTGATGCCATCGATGATTAGTTTATTCGAAGATTCGGACTGGCCGTTACCCTGTGGATATCGAGGTGTCGAGGAACTGAGGTGAATTCGCCATCGTTCGCAGAAGCTTTTGAAATTCCCCGACATGAATTGAGTGCTGTTATCAGTGACGATTTCATACGGCAAACCGTGTCGGCAGATGATGTTTTTCCAAACGAAACGTTGGACTTCCTTGTCGGTAACTTGGACGAATGCTTCTGCTTCCACCCATTTTGTGAAGTAGTCGGTTGGGACTAGGAAAAATCGTCTTTGTTGGGAGCTGGGAAGAGGTCCGATGATATCCATCCCCCATCTCATGAATGGGTAGGGTGTCGTGGTCGTCCGTAATAGTTCGGTCGGGTGATGGATTTTGGGAGCGTGTCGTTGACACATATCACAACGCCGTGCATATTTTTCGCAATCGGTGTTCATAGTCGGCCAGTAAAAACCAAGGCTCCTAACCTTGAGGGCTAGGGCCCTTCCTCCCGAATAATTACCGGGCAGCGCCGTCGTGCGTTTCGGCCATTACTAGCCGGTTTGCATCGCCAGTGACGCATTTGAGCAATACCTTGTTTGCGGTCCATCGGTGTAATTCCCCGTCAATGACGACGTAATGAGAACTACGCGCTTTAAGTCGTCTAGCCGCCCACTTCTCCGCGGGCAGCGACTTATGTGCAAGGTAATCGATGAACTCGGTCCTCCAGTCGAGGCTGGGCTGTTCCTGATTTTGTTCGGTATTCGGATTAGGATTGTCATTAGAGACATGGGGTGTCCCTCGTCGGGCAAGTTGATACTCGGTCTCTCGATACGGTGAATTGGGATTGTGCGCTTAACTTGGTCGCAGAGTTTGCTTCCTAAGGCGGCGATGGCGTCGGCGCATACGTTCTCTCCTCGAGGGACCTTTATAAGTTCGAAGAATTTGAAATCTTTAGCGAGTGACTGGACCACTTTGAGATAGGCGTCCATTCGCTGGTTACGTGCGTCCATTCGCTGGTTACGTGCGTCGTAGTCGCCGTTGAACTGGCTTGTGACGAGTTGGGAGTCGCAAAAGGCGCTTAGTCGCTTGGCTTTCACAGCTTTGGCGAGTCGAAGTCCGGCGATGAGGGATTCGTATTCGGCTTCATTATTGGAAGCGGAAAAATCGAACGCTAAAGATTGTCCAATTAGTTCGCCGGTGGGCGACTGAAGCTGCACCCCAGCTCCGGATCCTTTGATGGTGGAAGAGCCGTCGAAATGCAAGATCCAGTTGCTGTTGGGGAGGGTTAGGTCCTGCTCGAGCTCAGGTGGTAGCTTGATTAGGAAAGCAGCTAGCACCTGTGATTTGGCAGCTGTTCGGTTCTTGTAAAGGATATCGTACTGGCTGAGTTCAATCGCCCATTTAGATAGACGATTGGATCGGTTAGTATTTTGCATGATGGTACGCAGTGGTTGGTTCGTCAGTATTTCAATCGAATGAGATTGAAAGTAGGGCTGGAGTTTCCATGAGGAGACGACGACAACGAGAGCCATCTTTTCCAAGGTGGGATAACGAGTTTTGGGGTCAGTCATATGTTTGCTTGTTTAGAAGATAGGTCGTTGTTCACCGCGGTCATCCCGAACGAGGACGCTGCTGACGGCTGTCGGAGAGACGGCGATGTAAAGTGAAAGGGTATCACCAGTCTCGGGCTTAGACAGTATGGGGGGAGAGGTTAGGTATTGTTTCAGCTGTGTGAACGCCTCTTCGCATTTCTCATCCCAGGCGAATTTTTTGTTGCCTCGCAACAAGTCGTAAAACGGGAGGCATTTGTCGGTGGATCGAGATATGAATCGGTTCAGTGCTGCAATCCTACCGGTTAACCGCTGAACTTCGTTACTAATTTTTGGGTTCGGGAGGTCAAGTATGGCGGAGATCTGTTTGGGGTTGGCTTCGATTCCCCTCTGCGTTACGATGTAGCCGAGGAACTCGCCTGACATTACGCCAAAGGTACACTTAGCTGGGTTTAGTTTCATGCCGTACTCGTTGAGCGTTTTGAAGCAGCTCTGCATGTGTTCCAGGTGGTCTGTCGCGTGGAGCGACTTTACCAGCATATCGTCGATATACACTTCCATCAAAGTCCCCAGCCTGTCAGCGAACATTCTGTTCACGAGCCTTTGATAGGTCGCACCGGCGTTTTTTAGCCCGAAGGGCATCACTTTATAATAGTACGTCCCCCTGTCGGTGATAAACAATGTTTTCTCGCTGTCGTCTGGATGCATCATTATTTGATTGTAACCAAAAAAAGCGTCCATAAAAGTGAGGAGCTCGTTGCCAGCGGTTGACTCAATCTTTCTATCGATGTGGGGGAGCGGGTAACTATCCTTCGGGCATGCCTTATTAAGGTCTGTGAAGTCAACACAGACACGCCATTTGCCGTTCTTTTTCTTGATCACGACGGGATTCGCAAGCCACTCAGGGTATCGTACTTCGGTGATTGAGCCGGCTGCGAGTAATTGCTCTACTTCGTCGTTTACCGCCTTTGACCTTTTAGGACCAAGCTTGCGTCGTTTTTGTCGGATCGGCTTAAAGGTGGGATCGACATTCAGCTCGTGCGTAATGATCGTTGGGTCAATACCCCAAATGTCTGTGGTTGTCCAGGCAAAAGTTAAAGAGTTTTGTTTGAGAAAGTCGACGATCTGACTGTGTAGGTCGTCCGTGAGGTAAGCACCGATCCGGATGACCTTGCTTGGGTCGGTGTTGTTGATGATGACTTCTGAGATTTCCTCCTTTTGAGGATACGATTTGTTGGTATGTGCTCAGCGGCTGGTTTTTTGAGAGATCGAGTTGACGTGAGACAACGACCGTTGAAGTTTGACTGTAGCGATCAAAAGGTCCCGCGCGGCTTGCTGGTTTCCTTGCAATGTATGAATTTGCCCGTCCAGTCCGGGGAATTTAACGCATTGGTGGTATGTCGACGTGCCTGCTCGCATCGAATGTATCCACGGGGTTCCGAGAATGACGTTGTATGGGGCCTCCATGCTTATAACCGAGAATTTAACCGTGCGGACGATACCGCAAGCGTACACCGGTAGTCGTATTGTCCCTATCATCAACTCGGAAGATCCGTTAAAACCGGTGAGGGAACGGGAAGACGGCTTCATGTCGCTTAAGTCAATCCCTATTTTTTTGGGGGTGTTGTGGAAGATAAGATCAACGGAACTACCGGTGTCAATCAACACCTTGGTAACATCGCATGTGGCGATCCCGAGTTCTACGAGGAGTGGGTTGTTGTGGAGCGCATGGACGCCGATGGCATCAGCGGCCGAGAAAGTGATCGATGTATCATTCCCGGGAAGCGCGGGCCATTTCTGAGAAGTTACCGCCTGTCGGCGATACTCTTTAACTGATCGTACAGAGTCTTTGAAGGGAGGCGAGCCACCCATAATTATGTTGAGTCGTGACTGACATTCCTTTCTTTTCGCTCGTATTAGGGTCCTCAGGTCAATGGTTGTTGGAGCTGAATTTTGCGCTGTGTGAGGTTTGACGCGCTGGAGCTTTTCTCGTAAATAGCCGCTTTTCCGTTGGTTAAGGCTCCAACGGAGGTCGTCCTTGTTGGCAATTAACTTATCGGGCAAGTCTGTGGTGGGAGACTGCGTTTGCGCGTCGGAGGATATGGATGTAAGAACGAGTTGCTTGCTGCCGGACTCGTCGAGGAACGTTCGGAGATCAGGGGTTCTGCCTGGGGAATCTTCATCGATAGTCGACTTACGCTTTAACTGGAGGCGGAGGTCGTTGCTTTGGCAACGTGTTGCCGGTTGGCGCGTTAGTCGCGTGCTCAGATCGTTACTTTGTAATGATATGTCGTCATCGAATGAGTTT
The DNA here is from genome assembly GCA_905132885.1 of Moricandia moricandioides. Taxonomy (NCBI): domain Eukaryota; kingdom Viridiplantae; phylum Streptophyta; class Magnoliopsida; order Brassicales; family Brassicaceae; genus Moricandia; species Moricandia moricandioides. The sequence continues at coordinate 86,960 of CAJHQQ010000670.1, forward strand.
CCCGGTCGGGCCAAAATTACGTCAACGCGCCTGCGGTTTCTTGATTGCTCTTCGTCGTCTGATGTGTCGTCTTTTTCTTGCTCGACCAGTGGAATCGCTTGCCTTATCGCGAGGGTCGCCCTGCTATTTTTCCAGAAGGTTGCTGAGACTTTTTCTCCTTTGTTTTACTCCAGCTTTTATTGTTCTTAGGTCTCTGTTTCGGCGGTTCGATTTTTGCGTTCCCATTGCTGAAGGATGCGAGCAATGCTTCGTGGAGCTGCTTGCACTCCTTGGTGTCGTGACCCCTAATCTTGTGGTATTCGCAATATTTGGTTAGGTTGAGCTGGCTGGAAGACGTGGAAGGGGCTTGAGATTTACTGTCTGGTTCTCGCTCCCAGTGATTCCAACCTTTTTCTCGGACGACGACGGTAGAGGATGGTAGGTTATCCTCGTCGACTACATATACGAAGCTTTTTTTTACAATCATTTCCCTCGGTGGAAGCATGATCGCGTAGCTCTTGCCGCGCGTCAACCGTTCTTGGCGGTGCTTGTTTTGATGCCTTCTGCTTGCTAAGGATCGCTCGAGTGTCTTCTTCCATACGAATGAAATTGTTGGACCGAGCGATGGCGTCTTGCAGGAAGTTGTTGGATGTCGATATAAGTCGTCGCAAAACTTTGAGTGGACCCATAGGGTATTCATTAAGGCGTCCACGGCGATATTATCGGGTATGTTGACGATTGAAACGACTGCTTTGAATTTTTCCATGAAGTCGCGGAGGCTCTGAGTCGAAGACTGACACATTTGCCATAAGTCGGAAGTGGTCGCTCCTTATCGAGTGAACATTATGTAATGTTTCAACAAAGCCGCCAAAAGATCACGAAAGCTGTCGACAGAGTTTTCTGGAAGGCGTGAGAACCATGTCAGTGCTGGTCCGGTGAGGCTTTCGACAAACAGCTGACAAAATCTGGCCTCTTTTTCTTCGTTGGCGAAGTTTGCCCTTCCCATTGCTATGTTGAAAGCCGTCATGTGGTCCGTAGGGTCTGATTCGCCGGAGTAAGAAGGCAGGCGGAACTTTTCTGTAGAGCGAAGTCGCATGTCGCTGATGCGGCGAGAGAACGGCGTACAGGACGTTGCGGCGAGGACTCAGTCGATTTGGGGAGCGGAACTCGTGGCGTGATGGATCTTCGAGCTTATTTCGGAGAGAGAGAGTTTAAGGGCTGCGGTTTCGCGAACGGTGGCTAGGTCTAACCCTCCTTGATTCTGGATCTCGGCCGTAAGCAAGGGGTCAAGGACGTCGGGGTTTTTCTCCTGGAATCCGGCCTCTGGGTTACTGTGGAACAGCTGACGACGTACGGTCGGAGGGTTACTTGGTATGCCGGAGGGAAGAGCAAGAGCGGCCAGTTGTGCGTTAGTGACTTTTTGAACTTCTTCTTGTTGTGCGAGGCACGCCATAACGGTGTCCATGAACTCCGTTGATGTTTGAGGCGCAGTGTCGAGAGTGGGCTCCGGTTCGTTGCCGGAGGTAGAACTTGGGTGACTCATCTGAGTTTCTGACTTTGCAATTCGTCTGACGGTGGGCGCCAATTGTTTGAACCGAGTTTTCACAAAGGATAAACTCGTCTGTGGGTTGATTACAAAGTATGTTTCTTCTATTAATGATTTCAGTGGAAAGAGATACAAGAATTAGAGGTCTGCCTCCAAAATCCCCAGCCCTTAATCCTAGTTCTTGTCCTTCCTTTATACTACTTTGGGGGTACCCTAGGTCAACTCTGTCTTAATGGGCCGTTTTGCTTGTCGGGCCGAATAGCAGGCCAACGAAATGCTCTCGCGAGCCGAGTTTCTTCAGATGGCTTCGGTGAGTCGATCGTTACTCGTCCTTGGCCGGCTAAAAGTAGCCCACAGTCGAGCCAATGGTTTTTAGCCGCGAGCCGGCCCTAACAAACGAGCAGTGATGGACCAGGCCGACTATTTCACGGGCCTAAAGTGGAGGTAATCCTCCTCCTACAGCGAGTGACAAACATCTCATTATCTTTTTGCAACCACGCAAGCTTGTAGGGAGTTGGATGCTTCTCCTCTTTAAGATAAAGTTTCTTTACTGCTTCGGAGGCGAGACATTTTCAGAGCTACCAGAACCAATGATAAAGTTGCAGACCTTTCCGTTTATGGTGCAACGTGAATGAAAGAGATTCTTACGTTGGGGAAATTTTTCCTTTGCACGAGATGTCCAGCAAGATCGTCTTAACATCAATAGATGCCCCGTATCTGCCTCCAGTTCACAAGATTCATCTAGGTCTGGTATCTTTTCTTCTTGTTCGAGCTCTACATCTCGCCCATATGCATATAATAAAAGACCACGACGACTGCGAGTAGGGCAATTGGACTGTCTATGACCAATTTCATTGCAAGAAAAACAACGTAAACGGCTTGTGCGATGAACTTCTGTCTCTGATGGCACCGTAGAAAGAGAGATGGAATTAGGTTGAATCCGAGTAGAACGAGCTGAACTCCAAGATGAAAAAGTTAGCTTTAGTCTGGGCTTCCTTTGATGTGGTTCTGCAACTGTTAAGGGATTGAACAACGTCAAGGTATGTTGTAGTCCACCAGATGTTGCTCTGAATCTTGTAAATCAATTCTTGTTTAATAACTGAAAAAAGCCAGTAGAATATTCTTCTACCGAACGAGCTCCTTGTCTGAGATTTTGAAACTTTAAGAACATGAGATGTTCATAATTGTATGGCAAAAAGGTTTTGCGCAAGTGTTTCTTCAGTTTTTTCCAAGACACAATTTTATTATTTTCCAAGACGAGCTCTGGACGTTTTTAATTGAGTCCACCATGCAGCAGCTCTGTTTCGGAATCTCATCGCAAGTACTGGAACACATCGATCCAACGGAACTCTTTTAAATTCCAGGACCTCTTTTACTGTCACGATCAAATCGAGAAGCTCCTCTGCTGTGTTTCCACCATGAAATTCTGGAATCTCTGATTTAAATCCTTGCTCCCATCGCCAATCATTATTAACGAGTGCAGCAGGGTTCTATCTGAGTGCACCGAATGGGTTATCATCTTCATGCTCATCACGATTTTCTTCTTCTTGCTCTTGAGGTTGCGCACGCGGGACAACCATTCCTTGAATTGTTACGTGAGCTGACACATCTGTTCCTGGAGTTGTTGCAGGTTTTGACGCATAAGTTCAGCTTCCGCGGGGAGAGGGTCACGTCTTGTTCTTGCCATGGTAAGTGTTTGAGTTTAGGCTCTGATACCAACCTGACGCAGCGTTAGCCTCTGTTTCGTAGCTCGATCAAGTGTTAACAACGCTTGAGACCTACTTTCGCTCAATCAAAAGATTAAAGGTAATCTCTTGAGAACGAACTTCTTGTTTAGACGACGTTAATCAAGTCTTGGCAAGGATTAAGAGAAAGCTCTTATATTATAAATCCAAAACTGAGTTGTAAAACAAGAATAGCAAGCTATATATACAGCTATAAGTTCGGTCACAAACGACGTTCCTTTTCAAAATAGGAAAACATAATATGAAATATGTCAAAACTATGCATAAGAAGAAAGCTAGATAGGATAGGAAATTCTAATCACCGCCTTGAATCATCAAGACCGTTAGAATATTTGTTGTCTTGCGTGTTGGTTAAGGCATTGGGATGCTACATCAACTCTCCACTTGAATCTCCTTCATGTAGTATCTAACGGTGCCACTTCTCTCCCAAGACTTGCTTATCAAGCTAACAAGTACCTGATACAATGTGAATACAAATGCATCAGTTTTTTAAAAAATAAACTTATCATTTCTAAACAGCGAAATGGATAAGTAAACTTCCCTTTTAGTTTTGGTGAGGAGTGGATGAATTGGATAGTCACTTGAATTCCTCACTTGTTCATTGCCACCTCTTCATGGTAACACCAACTTGTTGGAAGGATGAGTAGATCCATCAGCTTCCCTTCAACTACTTCACCGTAGAAGCCGCATTGAGAATAACCTTCTTCACGCACAACCAAGATTGCTCTGAACAACCTCTTGCCTAGACACGCCACTTCCTAAACCCGGTTGATGATCCTTTGTTGAAGTCCTTCTAATGGCTTGATAATGGACCATGAAACTTGCTCATTAACACTCCCTCTCAAGTTTAACTTCGAGAATAGGTGAGGAGCTAAGCTTGTGAAAGATGTAAGCAATTTCATGGCCTTTGAACCACCGTTATTCTTGACTTGGTGATGGTCTTCTCCTTGTGAGTTTACATTATTCTTTACATCAGGAACTAGGGTGTTTGAATCACCATTGAGATTACCTCACAAGAAAACCTCTCATTGCATAAACAATCACACTACACTTCCTGTAGAGTAGGACTAACATATCCACTGATGTTATGCAATGGCAATAGACCATAGTATCTACACTCTTGTTGTTGGCGAGTCATTGTATCACTCCAAGTGTACTTAACACCACCACAACTCAATGCAAGATAAGATCTTTCCTATTGGGATCAACCGAGATCACACATCTGGTTTGATCACCAATGCCTCAACAATACAAATAACTTTGAAACAATCCAATCAACAAGAACAATGCAAAGCATTTCAATTTTCTAATATTGCATGCAAGCTTACATCAGTACAATTTCACATAGGCTCAGTTATTAAATGCACCAATACATTAATGCAACAGCTTAAGACAATATCTATATGAATGAAGCAGATTCAATCAAAATGCAACTAATGACAATATGAACCATCTAAGAAGCCTAAAAAGAATGAATGCACACAAGACATTAAAAGACAGACATGCTCATTCACATTAATTTAATCAAAACCAAAGATTCAAGCAGTTTAGACATTCTACTAAGTGCTACAAGACATCAATGATGTATTTAACTTTGACATTAGCAGCAACACATATGTAAATGCAAAACAGCTTCTCAAAACATGATACAAGCAGCTGAGACATTCTACTCAATACTCCAACACATCAATGGTGAGTTGTAGCTATGGCACTAGCACAAACAATGCAACAAGCGATTTGAAACAAGACAAGAGATCATGGGAAAGCAACTAGCAAGCTTAAGATATCCACAGGAGAATACACATGCCACTCAACACATCCAGACATAAAGACACAAGCTTTACTCAAGAGAAAGAGGTTTAACTTACAACCAAAGAACCTCAGATGGTGCTTTGAACCTCCAATGCACACAAATCATGGGAAATGGACAGAACTGAGGTGTTGGCTTGGAAACCAACCCCTTCTTCTTGTGTGCACCTTCTTCTTGACACCAATACACTAAAGAACCATGCTTTCTTCATGGATACAAGTCGCCAACTTCTGGGCCAAAAAGAATATTTTTCTTCTTGAAATGTTTCATCTTGAACATATTAGAGAGAACAGCTTGGACAAGGTGGTTTTAGAGCTTGTTTACCAAACTGCTCCATTGAGATCTTCATCAGGCCGGACAGGAAGATGGAGGAGATTGCTTGGAGACACACCATGGTTCTTTCCATCTTCATCTTGAAGTTGTTTGAACAAGTCAGCTTTGATTCCAACCGGTTTGTATAAGTGAAAGGCTTGAGCTTTGTGCTTGAGCGGAAGAGGATACCAAGTTATGATGAACTTGTGGATATGATACCATATATTCTTTTTAGGATGCTGGTGTGAGAGTGATGATAACACAGATAATGGCAGATTTGGTCTTGTCCAAAGAGTGAATGAGAGATTGAATGGAAGATCATATGTGATGAAGATTAAGAGAGAATGGGAGAGTATGAGGGAGATTCTTGAGTAACCAGTTATTGAGAGACTTAGCAACATAGAATAGAGAGTTTCAATAAAAAAATATTATAAAGGAGGAGGGGAAACCCCTTACTCACATAAATTTTACAAATTGCATACAATGAGATTTTATAGGCAATTACAGGTTCAAACCATAAACCTAATCTAAAGGCTGATAATACTTGATAGAATGGATGCCTAGGATGTGGTCTTGATGGCCAGATGCTAACTCGAAAGGAGAGACAACTTGATGGATGATGGATGGCCAAGATTACTTTATTTGAATGAATGACTAAGAGGTATGTGTTGTATTTGGGTCAAAAGGTAAAGCACCTTTTGACCAGACCAATGACAGCTTGCTTGAGCTCATACACGCCACAAATACACTCCAAACGGTCACAAAAAAGTCTGGATAAGATTTCCTCTTGATCCCTTAAATTTATACGGACGGCCCATGCATTGTACGGTCGACCCAGACGTACTATACGGTCAACCAAGCTGTACACTTTGCCCAACATCACCCGAAACTCCTCTTTGGTCGATCTAAAACTCATTTGGGTCACTCATATCCTACGGTCCGTATGGTGTCTACTCCGGTCGTACCAGCGACCCTGTATTTTCATTTTGGACTGTATTGCTACCAAATCTTCACCAAGTCTTCTTTAAGTCCTTCTGGACTTTTCCATACTCTTTCACAAGCTTCTGGGCACTCTTGGGCTCTTCTAGAGGCATTTAAGAATCTTTTGGCGCTATGTTCAGATTCTTGAGCTTTTGCATTTTGTGGGTTGGAGTTCCCGACCTGGATCTGAGTCCGAGTCAATCCTTTGTGGGCGAAAGCCTGATGGAACAATGCCACATGGAGGTAGAAGGCCTACGGATCCTGAACTTGTCGCGCAAAAGATCCATTCTTCATCAACTCATTCTTTAGCTACATTTCTTTCTTCAAGTTAACACATATTTGGAGAAAATATAATGTTCTACTCTATGATGAAACACATAATCTTGAATTATCACTTTTCACCATAAAATGGTCAGCTACGGGTTACACATGTTAAGTTTTCCGATCAACTTGCTGACGCCCTCACAGAATCTTTACCCCGAGCTTGGTTCAAAACTTTATCTATCAAGATATAACTTTCTCAGCATCGTCCATTTTGATGAGGTGTGACAGAATATGGAAACCGTATTACAAAAATCTCGCATATCACCTAATTGATCCTCTCATCCCCTATATATTAAAGGAGGAGCATTGCAATAAATGCTTTCACACTATAATTTTAGATAAAGCTGACGTGTCAGCACGAGAGTGTTTTAAAAAATTTCTTGCTAACATGTCGGAAAAAGAGCGATTTAGCATTAAATACACAATTTTGGTGCAATTATGAAATCATGTTGTTCTTCATATTTTCGAGGCATCCACTTTCATAATCCACTTGCAATTATTTGAACGCATTTTCCACTTCCATATTATTTCAAATGACATATAGAGTTACTTCACAAGACATGATAATGTCAAAGAACAAGGAACTAGATGTGTATATCAGACAGTAACAACGGAACGTAACTCATGACAAAACATGATGGTATGATAAAGGAGAATATGAGCATAACACACAAGACTTCGCTGTAGAAGTGTGTATCGAACAATAACAATGGAAGGTAAGGCATGACAAAATATGAAGGTACAATCTTGAGATAGAATTGCAAGCATGTGAGATAGCATTGCAAGGAGAATATGAGCATAACTCACAAGACTTCACTCTAGAACATGATTATAACTCCCAGCAACAATCTTGAGATAGCATTGCAAGCGTGTGGAGAGAACAAAGTGTATGAACCGAGTTCTTAGATGAATGTGAAAAACGTGTTGACGACGACCCTACATATGTCTTATAGCATTTATGGCGAGATCAAAGTAGTGGATGTTGTTGTTGTTGTCATGTAGGCATATGTGTTTTTGGATCGAAATCAAACCTATGTGATGCAACATAAAAATATTTGTCATTATATAAAAAGACCATCAGTCTAATCCATATAAGAAAAAACTAAGATTGTAAGCAACGTTTTGATGAGCATGGAGGTTGTGATTACGAATCACATAAATTAGAAACGACAAGTTTTGTTCATGTTATACATTGATGAGCATACGTGTTCATATATTAGAAAAATGAGTAGGGAAGAAGTTCATAGAGTCTCATATTGATGAACTCTAAATAGAAGGCAATGTTTGAGAAGCATATATGTTCATCGAAGTTTTGATGTGTAGGTAAGTATAGAAGCCAATGTTTGAGGGTTATAAATGTTAATCGACTTATGCATGCACGTAAGTTTTGCATTTAAGAGAAGGATAGCGATTTGGCATTAAATACAAAAATTCTTAACTGAAATGAAATTGTAATCGGCTAAGAATATAAAACCGACATCAATCAAAGTTTAAACCATCTTTGTTATGGTTAATAATTAATTATCTTACGTGATTGGGAAAGTTATTTTAATTAATGATTCAAAAATTCATAGATTTTGACATTAATTGGTTATGGAAATATCAATATTGAAGATTGATTTGCAAGGTAAAAATTAATGGATTTGATTCAGGATTATACGGACATGCAGCGTGACTTGAATTAGGTATAATACACTTATATAAGACTGACTTTTCTCATCCTTTTATGTCATACCATACACTCGAAAACTTTATAATTTATCTATTTCTCCTATAATGGCCGCCATAACTAATGTTTCCGATTTGAAACCATTCATGTCAATGTGGAAGATTAGGGTGAAGATCATACGTTTGTGGAAGCAGTATTCTACTGTTGGTGTCCTGACGATTGAGATGGTTTTAATTGACTATAATATATGTATACTTTTCGGTTCATATTTATATTTTTATTTGGCATACACTGAGTTTTGGTAAATGTTTAAATTTTGTATGGTGTTAAGATTAACGCATCCGTGAAGAAGGATATGGTGAATCAGTTTGATTCATTTCTTTCACAAGGCAATTCTAAAGTTCTCATAAATTTTGCACTTAACCCCTCATGCGGTTCATATTGAACAACCATACATCCATATAAAATTGGATCTCTCTCGACAACACGCGTGAGGTGTTGTGATGCTTTTCCTGATGAGCTAACTGGTTTTTAACCAGTTAATTACAGAGACATACTTGATGGTTCACTCAATACGGACTATTTAGTTTGTAAGTTATATTATTATTCTACTTTCATATATTATGCGTGTTTACTTGATGGTTCACTCAATAGAGACTATTTAGTGCACATTACAATACACTTTGAATCCAGCCAGGTTCGTTGTTACCACAAACAGCGTAATGAATTGGTGTACTTTGACACATCTCTATACATCTAAATTTCTACATAATTGTAACATGATATGTATTTGATTAATCATATTCCTCTAGGTTGGGTATTGTATTGTCATGTGCACAAAAGCTGCAATTGAATCTGATATGGGCTGGTATTACTGGAGTTGCAAAGTATGTTCGAAGAAGGTTTTGAATGTGCCTAATGACACCATCGACGAACAAGAAGATGAAGATGAACTGGGATTCCACTATTATTGCGTCAAATGCAAGGTGAAGAACCCAAATTTAATGCCAAGGTAATTATTATATACACCATTTTTCATGTTATTAGGTCGAGGACGATGATGCATTTGTAAATATTATAATATCATTTTTAATATTTTAGATAGAAGTTGCATTTGGTTGTGGTAGACAATACCGGGAATGCGAAATTCCTACTATTCGATAATATTGCAATCCAGTTACTTCATCGCCGTTGCAATGAACTCACTGGAAGTAAAGCTGCAGAGTTAAGTCGGTTTATATCTATATATACTATAGTTGCTGACTACTATATGTTCTACTATGTCTTTTAATAATTTAAAAGTTACCCTTACAGATGCAAAATCCAGAAGATATTCCTTTTTCACTCAAAGATTTAGTTGGTAAGACCAATCTTTTTAAGATTGGCATTGAGAGAGAAAAAAATTTCTACAAGAGTGACACTTAAAAAGTCTTAAAAATTGTTACCAACACTGAAATGATTACCGAGTTTGAGGAGTTGAATCAACCAAAGGTATTGAAATACATTATAATTTTGACTTTCTTGGTTTCATTATTGATACGAAATTTATTATAACATTTTTTACCATATTGTAGGGAGCTTTGAGTACTTTGTCTATGGAAAACTCTTTTATTGCAGATGCACTTGAGGTAAAGTGTTATACATTATAATTGATTTAATCTGTTACACAATTACACTGTTTTCCTAGGTTTGTTTTGTACATTGTTTAAAATTTTATTTACTGCAGGGTTCTCTAATGTTGTCTGGAAAGTCTTTCCAGGAAGGTGAAGCAATAAAATTGACTCCTGCTAAGCGCCGAGGAACAACCGTGTTTAACTTGGAGGAACACGTTGTGGAGAATTCGGTAAGAAGGTATCCGTTTTTAACTCGGATCAAGATTGCAAAAGGAGGACAAAAGTGGCTGAGGGAAATGCTAATTTGCCAGTCATTTTACAGAGGCTTTCATTATGTTTTGGCTTTTTTTTTATTATAATGAAATTATCTTTTTATTGTTTTTTGGGAATATATTTATTGTCTATGCATTTATTATACAATGTAAACACAATATTTAAACAGGGAGTAACAATAGAAGGAATCTTAAACAGAGAGTAAAAATAAAAGGAATCTTAAACTATTTTATTTCTCTACCTAAAGAAATTGATTTGAAAGAAGATGATCGGGTTGAGATACTGAATTTCGACATTACACATGTTTGTGATTTTTATAGAACCACCAAGAACAAATATGAAATCGAGTTCACTGAATCAAGTTTGTTTTCAAAGATAGAACTAATCAACGGTTCTGACTTTATATGTTGTACAAAATTTTGTGGTATAAAGAGGGGTCTTTATCATCCAATGTACTGCGTTGGTATGTTAACTATACTTTACCATTTCTTAGGTTTTAACTAATGGTACTAAAATCTGAAACTATTTATGGTTATGTAAATCATTGTGGAGCGTTGGTACGTGCAAGAGATCTTATAGCTCACGAGCAAGCCGAACCCGCTGACATTTACAATCCTAATCTCTATTCGATAGAGTTCTCCTTAATAAATTTCGGGTTTGATTTACTTTTTATGTTACATCTTTTAAATTTTAAAACGTGCATAAGATGTGTATTTAAGGTGGTTGAGAGAGAGAAAGAGAGAGAGAGAGAGAGAGAGAGAGAGAGAGAGAGAGAGAGAGAGAGAGAGAGAGAGAGAGAGAGAGAGAGAGAGAGAGAGAGAGAGAGAAGAGAGAGAGTAAAATTATGATTGTATTCTATATTTCTTAAATAGTATAGAAAACAATAAAACTATAACTTATAAGAATAAAAATAGAACTATACTATATAAATGTGTAACATAGTATAGATTTAAAACTTAATTTATGTAATATAAACTAAATTTATAGAAATATATGTATGTTTTTAAATTTTCAAAACATATTATCTGTAGAAAAAATTATATGCTTTTATTATGTAAAATATAAAACTAAATAATTTTATTAGATAAAATTAATAGCTACTGAAAATAGAAGGGGAAATGACAAAAAGAAAAAAAAAATAAAAAAAAAAATAAATCTAGACAATCCTAGATATAAGGACACAATGGCAATTAATATATAATGTATAAGCTGTATTCTAACCCTAATTTTCTAATGATTTTTTTGTGAATTATTTTTTATGGTTATTGGGTGCAAATTCTCTTATTTTTATGAATATAATATGTTTTTCTTTAGATGATAATATAAATTTTAGTAATAAGAAATATATTTTATAACAAATTAATTTTTTGAATTATATTTTTTATTTGTTATCCTGAACCAACATTTGGCCTTAATATTAATTAAAGGCTAATAACAAACCGAACACATGAAAAAACATATAACATAAAACCCAATAAATACTAATTGTCTTTTGTTTATCACCAAAAATCAAATACCTCAACAAATTAAACCGAACACATGTAAAAGATATAGATTTAAATTTTAATTCAACAATATGATATTAAAACCTGATAAAAATAACCTAAAACCAACTAATATCCAAATTAAGCCAAACTAATTTAATAGTCCAAAAAATAATGAAACCAATAACCTTGCGCGGGTCATATCCTAGTTATTTTAGTATATCCTCAGTAGTCTCAAGCGTCATATATATTATGTTCATTGTACATTGCCTCTTCTCTGTGTTTATAAACAAATTATACATTGCCAATAAGATCCATCAATTCATATCAAATCCAATAAAAACACACCCAAATGAACAATTTATATACGATTTTACCCATTTTTATTTACAAAAATGGTAGAACTTGGCTATCGGGTGCATAGACTCAACAATCAAACATTTTAAACATTTCTAAACACCGTACAAGTGAGTGTATAGTGTATACATGGTTTAAAACAAACTGAGACTATGTGGAGGAAAGCTGAGCCAACCATGGAAGGAGACGTTCATGGACAAGATCCGGACGATCATCTTGTGGGCAGTGTCCAACACCTTCCAGAACATAGAGGTTGAAGTTAGGTAACTGATCCGGAAGGGAAGTGAAGTATTTACCTACAGGACCGTCTAGAGGAGTTAATCCATCTTGGTCTCCCCATAAGACAAGAACCGGTTTGGTTATTCTCGGTATCAGCTCGATCGGGTTTGGTCCTGGTGGACCTGTTAAAATCGAAACAAATGCATCTAGTGCACCTTCGGTGTTTGCTGGTCCAGCGATAATCTGAGATAACATTTTCACAAAAGAGGTAACAAAATTTAGTTGGTTCATTTGTCACTGAGATCATAGTGTGAGTAAGAGAACAACAATACCTCTACAAGGGTATCGTCTACATTGTCTTTGTTGCCATAAACATTTGTCAAGATGTTCTTGAGATTCTCCCTGTGTTTTAATCATCCATCAATGCATTAGAGCTAAGAAAAAGAAAAGAGTGTAGATAATGTAACTCGGTAACGAGTCATATGCCTGTCTTTAACGCGGTTGAAGAGTGCAGAAGCTATTCCTCTTTGCTTGAGTAAGAAGTCGATAAGCAAGAGCAATGGCATCAAGAGCTTGATTCTCCAGTCGTCAAACACAGCTTTGTTGTTCATACCACCAGCACAATTCAAAAGTACAAGACCTTTAACCAAGTCTCTCTGCGATTCTACTTTTTCTTTTACAAAAAGTCACAACAAACAAAAGAGTCTTAGATCAAAAAGATAGCAGATAATAGACAACAGCAGATATTAGAACAAGACCTGAAGAAGCTATAACGCAAGCAAGGCTTCCAACAGAGTTTCCAATCAAAATAGTCGGTTTCTGAACCACTTCCTCCAAGAAGTTGAGTATCAACTGCATGAAAGTTAACTCATGCAATTAAACAAACCAAAACACTTAATTAAAACACAAAGTATTTCAAAGATGGTTACTTCAGCCCATGACTCCATAGTGTAGCTAAAACCAGGTGGCTTCTCCGAAGCACCAAATCCAAGAAGATCAATCGCATATACTGTATGGTTTTTGGATAGAGCATTTATGTTCCTGGAATAAAAGTTAGTTTTTACTTGTAAGAACCAATGCATACACACACCACAGTTTCTTGATTCTATATTGATTACAATTCTCCTACTCTGTCTCGAATTCACTTCATTGATGCACAACAAATATACACTTGTCCTAACTCCTAAACAACAAAAGTCCGTCTCAGATTCACTTTATTGATACATAACTAATCTACACTTCTCCAACATAACAAAACTCTGTCTCAGCTTCACTTCATTGATACATAACTTATCCAACATTTACGCTTAAAGACTTTATAGTTCAGGAAGTAAAAACCTAGATGAATCAAAGTGGAAACTGATACCTCCGCCAGTGAGGAATAGAAGCGCCAAAGCCATGAACTAAGAGAACAGTCTGACTCGCCGGAGTTTCTTCCTCCGGCGAACTCTTGACAAAATAGTTGATTGAATATTCTCCTTTCCACTCCCATTTCTTACTCTTCTCTCCTATCTCAGCCAACTCCACCGCTTCCACTACTCCTCCACTTGAAACCGCTGCGCTAGAAGACGCCGTGGCTCTAACACAGACACGATCTTTTCGGAGGGATATCCGTCGTGAGGCAACCATCTTTGACGACATCGTCATTCGTGCCACCATATCCGGCGGCGGCGGAGATAATCCTGTCCATGTCAGAGCTCTCATCGTCGTCTCTCGCTAACTCTGCTTCTTTAGTTATCCGCTTTGGTTGATTGTCATTAGAGACAATCTTACGTGCCTTTCTCTCTGTTTGATTTGTTTCGGTACACTCCGGTTAACATATAATTCGAGTAAACCAAATGGTTCAGGATCAGAGATTAAGGTGACAACGATTTGGAGAGACGATGTTCGAACAGAAACAACCACTCGTTTCGTTGGAGCGTCCACGTGGCCTATGATTGATGGTTAACGAAGATAAAAAGAGATATCAAAGTAGATTCTTTCGGCATGGATAAAGGCTTGGCGTGTTATTTTGGAAACAAACTTGTAGGCTTAACCCGAACAAATATAAAAATATGTAGCTCTAGTCGGACACCCGTTTAGACTTGAATTGATTTTTTAGATTTTACAATTTGGAGTACCTGACTCATAAGTTTGTGGAAATCGAAATTTGCATTGGCGATTTCTAAAACTGGAAGAAAGTAAAAAAATTCTAATTTTTTTTTTGAGTTCCCGGATTCTCTGCATAAAACAATAACAAAATATTGAAAGAAATTGCACAAAGAAGTTTAATTGATTTGGATGGAATAAAGTTAAAGAAATTCACCGAAAACAATATGGACGGAAATTTGTCAACAATGGAGAACCAAAGAACAAAGCAGTAAAATGTTCTAAGTGTCGAACTTGCTATAGTATAGTCACCTAGATCCTAAGTTTTCCTAAAGCTAACAATAATTCTCAAAGGTCTAATTTTTCGGATCCATTGCTCCTTGATTTAGCCCCTTTTATATACGCCCTTCTAGGTCTGTCGTTCTTCCTTTTCTGCCCCCGATTCAAGTCTATCTCTCTGCAGAAATCTTCCTTATCTTCGCGATATTCCATGATTATCTGGAAACTTGACATTTATCTTCTTTTCCATTTATCTTGTGCGAAAGTTAGGTAGATCGTCATCGTAGTTGTGCTCATTCTCGTCTGAAAATCGTAAGCAGGATTTTGTCGCGTGTTAGATCGTTTTGGACCGTTTTGTGACAAACATTTTTACGATTTCTTTCATAGAAGTCGCGTTTTATACGATGTTGGTTTTGGTACCGCTAGTTGCGCGAAATAGTAAAACCAGTCGTATAGTTGAGATAGCAGTGGTGTCAAGTTAACCGTTATTATTGTAACACTCGCATTTTTAGCTTTACTTAATAAATAATAATATTCCTGAAAACTTCACTTTATTACTTCGCGTAGTCAATGTAACACCATAAATCCATAAATAGAATAAAATCCGGAAAAAAAATAACCATAAACGTAAAACCATAAGTCTGAAAAGAAAAACACCCAAAACACCGATCTGAAATGAATCACTCCTCCTCAGCAGTCTCACCTGAAAGGGAAGAAAGAGGGGTGAGCAACAGGGGAGTCACTCAGTGAGGTATGGGGTGCTAAACCCGAAGTCCATGGACCCGGTCATAATATTCTGAATAAATATAATTTAATTCTAACACGTAACAAACATGGTACCTAAAGTACCCAAAGATCAAACAATGGTCCTAGCGAGATACACACCCGCTGCCCACTAACAGGCCAAAAGCAACAACACCGAATACGTGCTCGGTAACACACGCCCGGAGAAGATTTATCGACCTCAGCCTTGGCAACAACAGGTCGACTATGTTGTGCCGCAACATCTCCACACAAAACACACTGGTCACAAATTACTCTACGGAAGTACGTCTCCGTAGTCGACCACAACATTACACCTCAATTCTCAACAATTATATATTTGTACATAGTATATATATATATATATATATATATATATATATATATATATATATATATATATATATATATATATATATATATATTTAATATCAATTATCAAAGAACAAGTAAAGTTGAACACTCTAACACCCTATATCCGGTTTAACAGAGAACCTATTGACTAAACAAGCAACCTCTAATAGACTCAATTCACGAAGACGGAACATATTAGAAATAAATTGTAACGACCCAAATTTGGGCCCATCTGTTTTGGTCCAGCAAGGCCCGTTGGAGCAGCCAGAAACCCTAGGTGAGTCTCATTATATAAGCCTTTATAACTCATTCCTTTTTCCCCAGAAACCCTAAAGCTTAAACGTTGCAGAGACTGAGCCGTCAAGCAGATCGGAGACCGTACCGTTGCCGTCGCCGTTGATTGAGACCCGATCCACTACCCCATCACCGTCAACCACCGTAGGTAACGTCGTTGGCCGCAGTTTCATAAGGTTTTATTTCGGCCGTTTAGTAAATCGATCATAACTCTCTAACCGTGTCGTTTCTCGTGAATCCAAGGCCACCATCGTGTTCGTGACGTCGAGACGAGTCCGGTGCTCCGAGATCAGCCGAAACCGGCCACGCACGCGCCCACACGCGCCGCCCAACCGCCGCGGCGTTCCGCGCGTGTGAGACACGCGCCACCGCAGCCCTCCACACGCGCCGCGCGTGTAGCCCACGCGCCGCCATCACACGCCGGCAGCCGCCGCCCGCCGCCGCCGCCTCCCCCGTCGCCGCCGGTGACCGCCGCCGGTGACCGCCGTCGGTGACTCGCCGGCGACTCGCCAACTCGGCTGAGTCGACTCGGCGAGTCAACTCGGTCACCGGGTCAACCGGCTGAGTTGGTTCGGTTTAGGTTAACCGGTTTTAAATTAAAATTATTCCTGGTTTAAATTAATTGAATTTGGGTTATCTTAAACCGGGTTGAAATTAATTTAAACCTGGTCCAATTGAAATCGAATCTGGTTAAGGAAAACCGGTTGGTTCAATTCGATTTCAATTTGGTCAAGGGTTGACCGGCTTGGGTCAGAGTTGACCGGGTTGACCTTTGACCTGCGGGTTGACTTTTTGACCAGACCACCGGTTATCCGTTTTTGACCGTTCGAAGGGCGTTCTGACTCGATTTTTCGCCCTGATTTCAGATTTGGAGTCTATTTGAGTAGCTGGAGTTCATAGACAACACTTTTCCCACATTGCTAAGGTGAGGGCTATTCCCAAACTTCTTGTGCACGGTTTAGGATTTTGAATAAACATAATTTATTTCTAATATGTTCCGTCTTCGTGAATTGAGTCTATTAGAGGTTGCTTGTTTAGTCATTAGGTTCTCTGTTAAACCGGATATAGGGTGTTAGAGGGTTCAACTTTACTTGTTCTTTGATAATTGATATTAAATATATATATATATATACTATGTACAAATATATATTTGTTGAGAATTGAGGTGTAATGTTGTGGTCGACTACGGAGACGTACTTTCGTAGAGTAATTTGTGACCAGTGTGTTTTGTGTGGAGATGTTGCGGCACAACATAGTCGACCTGTTGTTGCCAAGGCTGAGGTCGATAAATCGTCTCCGGGCGTGTGTTACCGAGCACGTATTCGGCGTTGTTGTTTTTGGCCTGTTAGTGGGCAGCGGGTGTGTATCTCGCTAGGACCATTGTTTGATCTTTGGGTACTTTAGGTACCGTGTTTGTTACGTGTTAGAATTAAATTATATTTATTCAGAATATTATGACCGGGTCCATGGACTTCGGGTTTAGCACCCCATACCTCACTGAGTGACTCCCCTGTTGCTCACCCCTCTTTCTTCCCTTTCAGGTGAGACTGCTGAGGAGGAGTGATTCATTTCAGATCGGTGTTTTGGGTGTTTTTCTTTTCAGACTTATGGTTTTACGTTTATGGTTATTTTTCCCGGATTTTATTCTATTTATGGATTTATGGTGTTACATTGACTACGCGAAGTAATAAAGTGAAGTTTTCAGGAAGATTATTATTTATTAAGTTAAACAAAAAAATGCGAGTGTTACAATTTGGTATCAGAGCGGGTTCCGTCTCGGCTTTGACCTGAGATGGCGATTCGTGGAGACTCGATTTTTAAGCGATTTTAGACGATTTTGAAGTGTTTTGGGGATTGGGAAATTTTGGTTGAAATAAAACAAATAACACGTTCTGTCAGTAATACCCCTTGATTAAATGTAAGAATTCGGTTTAGTGAGAAGTTGACCGTGTTACTTTGTTTCTCAGATGCCTCCACGAAGGAGAGTTGGTCGTCCCCAGGCCGCCAGAGCTGCTCAAGATGTTGGAGATGAGCATGTGCCGCCCCCGGTTCCGCAGCAAGCGGTTCCACCTATTGATCATGATGCTTTGAGGCAGATGGTGCAGGATGCAGCTAGACAGGCTGCTCAGGATGCTGTTCAGCAGGTTGCTCAGGAGACAGCTAGGCAAGCAGCCCAGGCAGTTGCTCAGGAGGTTGCTCGACAGTTGGCTGCCGCTCAGCAGGAACATCGTGGACCCCAGTTCCAGATGCAGGGTGGTCCGCAAGTTCATGTGCAGAATGGGCCGCAGATTCAGGTTCAGCAGGATCGCCAGATTCCCGTCCCTCAGGGCCCTATTCCTCATGTCCAGCTCAGCAGTTTCCTCAGGGTATCCAGGTTCCAGCGCCACCACCACCACCACCGGTCTATCCAATTCATGACGAGAGGTTTTTCAGACTGACGAGTCAGATGAAGAACATGGATATGGAGCATTTTGGAGGATCAGTGGATCCTACGATTGCATATGATTGGAAGCTAAGTCTGGAACGGAAGTTGGAGATCATCGATTGTCCACCGGAGCTTTCACTCAGATTGACTATGCAGTACCTGCGTGGGGATGCACTAGTATGGTGGGAAGGAGTGCGAGTGAGCGAAGGACATCACAGACAGACCTTCGAAGACTTTAAGAGGGAGTTCGACAGGAAATATTTTCCAAAAGAAGCTATGGATAGGAAGAAAAGTGACTTCGAACATGTGAGCCAGGGTACCAGGACTATTAGGGAGTATGAGGTTGAGTTCGGCCGACTTCGCAGATTCGCGGGAGCTGGTTTATCTGAGGAGGATTTGATCAGGAAATTTCTGGATGGGATGCGAGTGGATATTCGCAATAGATGTCGTGTCGTCACATATCACAGATTGGGAGATTTAGTGGAAAAAGCTGCTGAACAGGAGTTGGGTTTAGCCGAGGAGCAGAAACTTCTCAAATTAGCACAACAGAAGGTGGGGAAAGCTTCAGAGCCGCAGAAGAGGCCTATGGATCAGTCTGGGACACCGATTTGCCCTCGTTGTCGTCGCAGTCATAGCGGAGAGTGTTTCAGATGTTATAATTGTGGAAGACTGGGGCATGTTTCTAAGTTTTGTCGGAATAAGTCTGCAGATACAACTTCTGGCGCACAGGTTGCAGCACCAGCAGCACCAGCAGCACGACCAGATGCACCAGTTGCACCAGGAGCTTGTTTCACATGCGGCCAGCATGGCCATATCGCTAGAGATTGCCCGACCAAGGGGCCTGCAGCCAAGCGTCAAGCTATCGCTCCGCGCGTCTATGCTTTAGGAGAGGCCAATGGTGCCGAACCGATAGCTGGTACGTAACTTTATCTTCCTCGTTTGTTTTAAGTATTTTATTACTTTGTAGATTTCATGTGTCGTTAGAAAAAAAAATGTGTGTAGGATCAGTCTTTGTTGGAGGTGAGACAGCACATACTCTCTTCGACACGGGAGCTTCCCATAGTTTTGTGAGTTCACGTTTAGCCAAGTCTTGGCCTTTTCGGGGTATCTTTGAGCCAAAGGCTAAGAAAATTCGGACAGCCGGGACAGAGAGATTGAGAACCACTGGCGTTCATCGAAATGTGCCAGTCCTACTTGGAGGAGTCGATTTCGTCGGAGACTTAGAAGAGATGGAGTTAGATTACTACGACGTAATACTTGGAATGGATTGGTTGTCACAACATCGTGTGGTGTTAGATTGTCCAAGGGCACGAGTTCATATCCCTAGAGAAGATGGAAAGATCACATTCCAGTGCATTCAAGCTCACCGGGGAATTTCCATTATCTCCATGTTGCATGCCGAAGATTTATTGGAGAGAGGAGCAGAGGGATTTCTGGCGACCATTTCGATGGTTAAGAATGATGGACATCATGAGTTGCAGGGTATTGCAGTGGTCGCAGAGTTCGAGGATGTATTTGAGGCCTTAAAGGGGCCACCACCAGCAAGAGGAGACGTTCTTACTATTGAGTTGGAACCAGGAACAACACCAGTTTCGCGGGCTCCGTACCGTCTAGCGCCAGCAGAAATGGCGGAATTGAAAAAACAACTAGAGGAGTTACTGGATAAAGGTTTCATTAGACCTAGTACTTCACCGTGGGGAGCACCAGTATTGTTTGTGAAGAAGAAAGATGGGAGTTTCAGACTTTGTATCGACTACAGAGGTTTGAACAAGGTGACAATCAAGAATAAGTATCCACTTCCGCGTATCGATGAGTTGTTGGACCAGCTACAGGGAGCTTCGTGGTTTTCTAAGATTGATTTGGCATCAGGTTACCACCAGATTGCGATAGCTGAAGATGATGTGCGGAAAACGGCTTTCCGTACCCGTTACGGGCATTATGAATTTGTAGTGATGCCGTTTGGGTTGACGAATGCACCTGCAGCGTTTATGAAGCTTATGAATGATGTGTTTCGCGAGCATTTGGATAAGTGTGTGATTGTTTTCATCGACGATATCCTGATTTATTCTCGTAGCAGAGAGGAGCATGCCGAGCATTTGAGGATTGTGTTGGATAAGCTTAGGAAGCATCATCTGTATGCTAAGCTGAGTAAGTGTAGCTTTTGGCAGAGGAAGATTGGATTTCTTGGTCATGTGGTTTCAGAGGAAGGGGTTGCAGTAGATCCGGAGAAGATTACAGCAATATCAGAGTGGCCTACACCTAAGAGTGCTACGGAGATCCGCAGTTTTCTGGGTTTAGCAGGATACTACAGGAAGTTTGTCAAAGGTTTCGCTAGTATCGCCAAACCGATGACTCAGTTGACAGGCAAAGATGTTAAGTATATGTGGACAGACGAGTGCTCGAAAAGTTTCACTGAGTTAAAACGACAGCTGACGAAGACGCCGATTTTGGTACTCCCGAGGCCAGGGATACCCTATGAAGTGTACACTGATGCTTCAGGTACTGGTTTGGGAGGCGTTTTGACGCAGGAGGGCAAAGTCATTGCATATGCATCACGTCAGTTGAGACCTCACGAGGTGAATTACCCTACTCACGACCTGGAGTTAGCAGCAGTTGTATTTGCGTTAAAAATCTGGAGATCATATTTATATGGAGAGAAGGTGCAGATACTTACAGACCACCAGAGTCTGAAGTACATATTCACGCAGTCAGACTTGAATTTGAGACAGCGGAGATGGATGGAACTGTTAGCCGATTACGACTTGGATATCACTTATCATCCGGGTAAAGCCAATCAGGTGGCAGATGCCTTAAGCAGGCGTAGGAGTGATGTATCAGGAACTAGGGAGGTTCAGGAACTTACGGGGACCCTAGCTAGTCTCAGATTATGTGCGGTTACTCTCGAGGGAGAGACGACTGGTCTGGAGGTTCTGGAGCAGGCAGATCTATTGTGGAAGATACGAAAAGCTCAGGGAAATGACGAGGCCTTGTGTAAGCAGATCGAGATCGAGAGTATTGGCTATCATACAACTTCGAGTGGGGTGTACATGTATCGGAACCGAGTTTGTGTGCCAGATGATAAGCTGATAAGGAAAGAATTATTACAGCAAGCACACCATTCGCGTTTTTCTATCCATCCGGGAAACACCAAGATGTACAGGGATCTGAAGCGTTACTATCATTGGCCGGGTATGAAGAAAGATGTGGCAACATTTGTATCTCAGTGCCAGACATGTCAGATGGTTAAGGCTGAACATCAGGTGCCTAGCGGGTTATTGCAAAACCTGCCATTACCAGAGTGGAAATGGGACATGGTGACCATGGATTTTGTGACTGGTTTACCGACGACCGTTGGAGGGAGGAATGCTGTTTGGGTGATTGTGGATAGACTTACAAAATCATCTCATTTTCTTGCGATTAAGAAGACAGACACAGCTGATCAGTTAGCGCAAATTTATATCAGGGAGATCGTGAGGTTGCATGGAGTTCCTGTCAGCATTGTATCCGATCGCGATGCAAAGTTCACATCGGCATTTTGGAGAGCCTTTCAGAAGGCGCTTGGGACAAAAGTCCACATGAGCACAGCTTACCACCCACAGACTGATGGGCAGTCAGAGAGAACTATTCAGACTTTGGAGGATATGCTCAGGGCTTGCATTTTAGATTGGGAAGGGAGTTGGGGAAAATATCTACCTTTAGCAGAGTTTGCATACAATAATAGTTATCATTCGAGTATTGAGATGGCACCTTATGAGGCACTTTATGGTAGGCCTTGCCGTACACCACTCTGTTGGACAGAAGTGGGGGAGCTACGAGACATGGAACCAGCTATGGTTCAAGAGATGGTAGAGCAGGTGGAGATGCTCAAAATACGGCTTAAGCAAGCTCATGACCGTCAGAAGAGTTATGCAGACAAGCGTCGGAAGGATTTGGAGTTTCAGGTGGGCGATCTAGTATACTTGAAAATGAGAACCTTTCAAGGAGGATCTAAGACTCGGAAGCTAAAGAAGCTTAAACCGAGATATATGGGCCCATATCCTATTGTAGAGCGGATTGGAGCAGTGGCTTATAGATTGCAGTTATCAGCAGAGCTGTCAGATTTCCACGATGTGATTCATGTGTCAGTATTGAGAAAAGTCGTGAGAGAACCAGAGCTTATTTTGCAGCAGCCACCCGACGATCTTGGTAAAAATTTGTTTGCACCCATCCAACCTGTTGAGATTTTGGATCGACAAGTAAAGGCGGTTCAGGGAATGATGACCATGTTGGTTAAGGTTCGCTGGGAGAGAGATGGAATCGAGGAGGAGACATGGGAGGCAGAATCTCAGATGAGGATGGATTATCCAGAGCTTTTTCAGGATGATATTGGACACTCGGACCATGAGCCGGATTCGGGGTCGAATCTTTTATTAGTGGGGGAGAATTGTAACGACCCAAATTTGGGCCCATCTGTTTTGGTCCAGCAAGGCCCGTTGGAGCAGCCAGAAACCCTAGGTGAGTCTCATTATATAAGCCTTTATAACTCATTCCTTTTTCCCCAGAAACCCTAAAGCTTAAACGTTGCAGAGACTGAGCCGTCAAGCAGATCGGAGACCGTACCGTTGCCGTCGCCGTTGATTGAGACTCGATCCACTACCCCATCACCGTCAACCACCGTAGGTAACGTCGTTGGCCGCAGTTTCATAAGGTTTTATTTCGGCCGTTTAGTAAATCGATCATAACTCTCTAACCGTGTCGTTTCTCGTGAATCCAAGGCCACCTTCGTGTTCATGACGTCGAGACGAGTCCGGTGCTCCGAGATCAGCCGAAACCGGCCACGCACGCGCCCACACGCGCCACCCAACCGCCGCGGCGTTCCGCGCGTGTGAGACACGCGCCACCGCAGCCCTCCACACGCGCCGCGCGTGTAGCACACGCGCCGCCGTCACGCGCCGGCAGCCGCCGCCCGTTGCCGCCGTCCGCCGCCGTTGCCGATTCCGGTAAGCCGCCGCCTCCCCCGTCGCCGCCGGTGACCACCGCCGGTGACTCGCCGGTGACCGCCGTCGGTGACTCGCCGGCGACTCGCCAACTCGGCTGAGTCGACTCGGCGAGTCAACTCGGTCACCGGGTCAACCGGCTGAGTTGGTTCGGTTTAGGTTAAACCGGTTTTAAATTAAAATTATTCCTGGTTTAAATTAATTGAATTTGGGTTATCTTAAACCGGGTTGAAATTAATTTAAACCTGGTCAAATTGAAATCGAATCTGGTTAAGGAAAACCGGTTGGTTCAATTCGATTTCAATTTGGTCAAGGGTTGACCGGCTTGGGTCAGAGTTGACCGGGTTGACCTTTGACCTACAGGTTGACTTTTTGACCAGACCACCGGTTATCCGTCTTTGACCGTTCGAAGGGCGTTCTGACTTGATTTTTCACCCTGATTTCAGATTTGGAGTCTATTTGAGTAGCTGGAGTTCATAGACAACACTTTTCCCACATTGCTAAGGTGAGAGCTATTCCCAAACTTCTTGTGCACGATTTAGGATTTTGAATAAACATAATTTATGTGACAGCCTGTCCCGCGGACCCAGACTTACAGCCCTGCAGGGCACCGACCCTAACCCCTCACCGTGGGAGGAAACGCCTCCACATCCACCGGTAGGTTATTGGTGCACTTGGCGTTACTCGAACCCAAGACCTCACCCTTTAACAACTCTCCCACAGGACAAGCTGTCACCAATTGATCTGCAGTTCAATTGGTGACAGCTTGTCCTGTGGGAGAGTTGTTAAAGGGTGAGGTCTTGGGTTCGAGTAACACCAAGTGCACCAATAACCAACCGGTGGATGTGGAGGCGTTTCCTCCCACGGTGAGGGGTTAGGGTCGGTGCCCTGCAGGGCTGTGAGTCTGGGTCCGCGGGACAGGCTGTCACAATTATCTTATATGATTTATTTGAAGTTTTTAATGAGACGACTAATCTTTGTTGTTAGTACCGCGAAAGTTCAATGGAAACTCAAATCGAGACAAAACAAGAAGCAGTTAAGTCAGGACCCGAAGGTGAGGTTAATGAAGAGGAGGTGGTCTCGTTGCCCGTTGGCGACAAGATGCAGTGCATATCTCGTCGCCCATAGGCGATGAAACTTGAAGCTGGTCTCGTCTCCCATGGGCGACAAGACTTTGAGGCTGGTCCCCTCGCCCGTGGGCGAGGAGACATTAAATGTGTCTCGTCGCCTGCGGGCGATGACACTTGAGACTTGTCTTGTCGTCCGGACGGTCTTGGTTTTTAGTGATGTTCATATCCTCGTGTACTCCAAAGCTTATCCCTCTAGATTTTTCTGAAGTTATTTCGAGTCAAGCTTCTTTAAAGAATAACTTAGCACTCCTGGGTGTTGATTTCGAGATTGTCGTTTTTACCCCAACAGTTAGCCACCCAGTTCGCAAGTTTCAAATGCGAATCTTGCGGGCGAGTGATGTGCATTTAATTGGAATCTACGGGCAGGATAGTTCTTATGCAATTGCAAAAAAAAAAGCTGATTATTTTATTGCGAAAAAATTCCTACAAGTATTAGACACTCATTCCTCATTCACTTCACACTTCTCCAACTTTCCATCTTTTTCTTTGAGAGCTTTTTTAAACAAAGATGGCTCCCTCCCATGATGAGAAAAGAAGCAATGATGTTGGTACAGGCACTGTCCTCCAGGCGAGTTCGTCGTCTTCTCCCGTCCCTTGTGGTATTCCAACTCACGTGGCCGAGTATCTTTCTTTTCAGAGAACTGACTCGCCGTGATGCCAAATGGAGGGCTCTCCCCGTGTCAACCCGTCAAATTTTTCTGCCACACCCGGCGTCTTGGCGCCTGCGGCCAAATTACCACCTCTCTCTCCGATCATTCCTGAAGGTGGTGTGGTTACAGTGCATGCACCATCCGTGGACGATGTGGCACAACCGACGGATTCATACACAACTCTGGTCCCTGTTGCCAATATTAAACAAGCTCATGAGTCAATGCCTCCTCCCCCAACCAAGCGGGAGATTGTTTTGGGGTTATATGCCCCCAGTGGCTCTCTGAATGTCATGCTGAGGGGTCGTAAGATGCCTTATGCCAATCTCGAGGCGGCTAAGAAGGTAGGTGTGTTAAAGGTGTCGAGGTTGGACCTTTTCCCCTAAAATATTTTGGTTCGGGTTTGAGGTCGCAGTACCTCGTCAAGGTTTGTTTCAAGAATCTCTTTATGTTAGCATGCTAGATATTTTCTTATTCCTCTTTTCGTCTTATGAAGTTCGTGTCTTTGATCAACATGATGATTAAGGACTCCGGGTCTAAGGCTGAGAAACTCACAAATGAGCTTGCTGAGTCGAAGGAGAAATTGCCGATGTTTGAGGCGAAGCTAGAGGTTATCGAAGATAGACACTCCCTTAAAGTATCGTGGTTGTAAACTCGGATTACCGAGTTAGAGAGGGATCTCAGGAAGACGGCAAGCTCCTTTCTCAAGGAGAAGAAAGCTAGGAGGGCCAAGGCTTAGGAATTGTGTAGCCTTCAGCGTCAGATTGAAAGTGGAGGAGGCTCGACGAGTCACGGGATTGTGAAGGCTAAGGCTGAGTTGAAGGGACCTCTATGCGCCGAGTTTCAGACTCATTTGGGAAAATTGCCCACTCCCTCGACTCCCTAATGAAAATTCGCAGCAGGGACCTTGCTTTGGCGGTCATTGAAGGAGGGATGAACGAAATTCTACTTGGATTTGCTCTTCGCTGGCCTGAAATCTGATTGTGTCCTTCCATTTCTTTTGGAATAGCAAGATCATGTTGATGTCTAGCTTCCTGACGTGGTTGAGGTAGATGGAGATGACGCGGCCCCTAACCCGGATGAGGCAATGGGTGATGGCGAGGTTCCGTCTTTGGAGGTTGAATGAGGATGTGGTCCCGTTTGGGAAGTTTGATTTTTATGTTTTTCTTTTTTGTTTGTTCTGGCCATGTGTGGCCACATTTTCTATTTCGGGACTGGCCATGTTGTTGCATTTTATCCCTGCCGCTTGGCGGTTTTATTTATCTAGGTTTTTTTGTTGATAATGTCATGAGTAATTTTACATGAATGGTGAGGAGAAGAATATGAGTTTTAGTCTCATATCCAACTTTCAGCAAATCGTTACATTCGTTGTTCATTTTAGATGAGAGTACTTGACGATTTTAGTTTGTTGAGCCTCATGAAAGCACAAATATAAGTGAAGAGACATGTTTTTGAGTCTTGTATCTATTTTTCAATACTATGCCTTAAGATGTTTGAGACCAGTGTGTTGGGTTAGGGCAAGACCTAGGCTTACTTTCAGTTTAGGGTTTGTGATGGTTGTTTCGGCTTACATTACTCGTTGCGGTTTCGACCTGATTCCGTCTAAATATTGAAGTATCCGAAAATTTCTCTGCTTATATGACTTGTACTGATTGAAAATCGAGCATCTCTACAAAGACAATTTTGAAGTCGTCTGGAAGTGCTGACCAAAAATTTTGGATTTATTTTATATCACGCTATTATCCTTGTGTCAGATGTTTGAGAGCATATCTCTATGGGGGGGGGGGAGATGGATAAGTCTGTTTAGGACCTTGGAGTTTGTTTTTTGTGATCAGCAACAAATAGAATGGTAAGTGTTACCATTTTTGAGTTTTGAGTTTTCGCGAAAGATATGTGTTTAAGGAGATGCTAGTGTATGGCTTTTCGGTTTTCCGAGATAAAAGTTTCATCGAGGAAGATATTTTTTTGTTAGAAAAATGATTCTTTAGGCGTTTTGCGACGTCTCTCGATGCTGAGAACCGGATTTTTATTTTGTATGCCGTGTTTCATGTTTAAAATGTTCGCGGGCTTGCAGAGTTTGTCAATCGTTTATTAGATTTGTGTGTAACTGTTTTTCGTAAGATATCCATTTTTGGGTTATATGGTGATAAAGTATTGCATGACATTGAGCGTACTGCTGATTTTTTTTAAAAATGTGGGAGTATACGAGTATATGTATACGTATCAACCCCCCCCCCCCCCTTTTTGGAGAGGGGGACTGTAACACCCCTGATCCGGAATAAGTAAAAGTCAATTAGTTTGCCATGAACCAATCAAAAAAGAACATGCACGACGAACTACAGAACTTTAACCTGATCAAAACGCTACTACCATGTCCCAAACCCTCGGCCCAAGGTTCCCGAATCAGATCCAAAATCCCAAGATCAAAGGTCCATGAACGTATTTCCTAGCAATTTCAAGTTTAGCCTTTGCAACCCGAATTTGAAATCGTTAGTTAGTTCGTCCCAGACTAGGACTAGTATCATATGGAATCCAAGCATTTCACAAACCTTTCTTATTCATATGTACTTTAGTTTCAACTACAACAAAACATTTATACATACTCGGCCGATATTCAAACCCATATCATACATATTACAGAACGTACATGTGTGCATAAAGGTAGAAAATCTACATCAACATTTTTGTGCTCCTCCGATCCCGAAAGCAACTTACTAAGGGTTACCTTCAAAACAAAGATTTTGATGAGAAACTAATTTTCTCAGTGATTTGGGTTCCCTAACAATTAAATCATTCCCCCAATATGCATCAATCATCAAGCAGCATATATTAATTATTTCAAGCAATGCACAATCCAAAAATTAAAGCAATAAAGTAGTCCAATCATTCACTCTTCACGAATGGTTAGATCTTCATAGATCGTCGAGGCCTGCCTCTCGCCATTGGTTCCAATCTTGGTTCCAACATCCCTTCTTGTGCCCATTGACTCTAAACACAAAGTCTAAAAGCCGATAGCATGAATCACACAACTGTCGCATAGTCATGCAGCCACACGGTCGAGGGTAGCTAGCCTATTACACGTGTCTTCGCATCCAGCCCAGAACTAATTTTGGTAAGGCCCCGGACAAGGCACGGGCCTCGAGTGTACACCAATGACTATCACGACACTCCACCCAAGTGTCAGACCCTCAAGGATCATTCCTATTTGGAAGTTCGTGGATTTACGATTTTCACTGTTATGACATGATCAAACATGTTATACCCTCCAAGCCAAGGCCCGAAGGATATAACTCAATATCTTTTACAAGCATCAATTATTATCATATCAGTATATATATATATATATCTATAAGCACAACCTAGCAAGGCATCAACCAATACTCTTGTTTTGCAGGCGTTAACCGCACACACAACAATCATAACCCATAACCATGACTCACCTCAACAATTAGGTGAAATTTTTGGACTGCAAATGCCCCTATCTCGCTGTTGACATCGCTTAAACTTCTATCGGGAAACCTCTAGAACTTTAGAAATATAAACACATGAAGGGTAGTTTAAAAAGGCTATCTAAGCTCTAAATAAGAAAACAAAAGAAAAGAAAAGAAAGAAAGTCAAAATAAAAGCTGATTAAAAAGAAAAGCTAAAGACCAAAAAAAATTACCTTAACGCTCAGGTGCTCTTCAGTTCTCTCGGGTGCTCGCCGGTTCTCTCGGGTGCCTATGGTCTGGTTTTAGATGTGGGGAATGAACTAAGGGGGTGGTCTGCTATTTATAGGCTGGAGAATGAGTTAAGGGGAGGTATAGGTCGTGCATTGCAAGCAGGAGGTGTCCCTGCCTTCCATACCAGGTGTCCCTGCCTTCCAAACCAACCAGTAGGAGACAGATTTGTGTCTAGCGACAAATATGTCTAACTAAATCAATATTTGTGGCCAGCCACAAACCTAGCTGACAGGATGGTTTTTATGTATTTCAATGCAAACTCTCTCAAATTAACCTTACGAACTAGTCTTGCCAAGAGAGGTCAAATTGTAGTATTTAGGGATCAAATCCACAGAGAGCGTGTGCACACAATACACTAAATACAGTCTTGATTAAGCTAGACAATAGATTAATAAGCAATAAATAAACTATAACAGATAATTAATAAGTAAACAATAATAATAAATAGCTAGATCTAGGGTTTAATGCAAATGTATTATAGAGGATAGAAGCTAAGGGTATTAATCATATAGCTCAATATCTAATGTAAAAGACGACCAGCTCTCGCTGTGAGTCTAATCTATTGACTAAGTCCGATGTCTCAGCTCTCGCTTATTGACACAGAATGACCGTCGATCAATGGCAATGATCCTGTGTCGATTGATGGTCTCTTGAGTCAAGCTTTATGACCTATTTCGATAAGTTCACTAAATTAACTAAATCAAATCTCATTTGTGTCTAGCAAACTAGCTCAACAAGATTAATTCTGGTAGTAGACCATGCTCTCGCATGCGCCTAACTATCCTATGATCAGGGTTCTAGTTAGCTACTCTAGAATACAAGCAATAAACACAATTCCATTGATGGATATAATAATCACCCTAGCAATTCTATTGTTTGGCTAATCCATCAATACCATTAATAAACCCTAAAACTAACAAGAGATTTACTCATGCATGATTTTTGTCAAAGAAATCATAGATGAATATAATAGATATAGAATAGAAATCAAATAAAGAACCAAAGGAGGTCCAGGAGGACTCTGAAGGAGTTCCTCCCTTCTCTCCTAAACCTAAAACAATAGACAGAATAAAGCTTGGTGCCAAAACAATGGCATATAAACACATAAATAGGGTTTAGGTCGTCCATGGGTATTTTGGTAATTTGTGATGGCTTCTGGGATTAAGTCGGCCATAAAAAAAAGTCGTGCCTATCTTCTGATATCACCGTCGATCGACACCAAGTCTGTGCCATAGATCAACACTCATTCATCTTCTCGACAGCTTCCTCTCGTGAGGCAGACAAACCACTCTCTAGTGAAACAGGCATAACTTTAGATCTATCCGTCAGATGGACCTCAAACCGGTGGCATTGGAACGCTAACTCAAAATTCTATCTTCTGTCTACATATAAGCTCAATCTCACTGTGGGACGATCTTTATCCATATATAAACATCTGATGCATCTACGCGGTTCTTCATCTCTAAAAGCTTCAGAATCACCAAAGTTCTCTAGAACATACCTGAACCTGAAAATACTCTAAAATATACTCCAAACACATATAATAGACTATAAATAGGACTGATATCATGACAAATTAGTGGTAAATATCAGGACCTATCACTAGCCAATAAGAAAGAAACATGAGGTGCTTGAGGTGGTCTAGTCAAGGAGAATCACATGTCCAGCTGCTTGGAGGAGGAAAGCAAGCAGCTGCACCTTCCAGAAGCTTACAGACATGCTTAACTTTGTAGATGGGCCCGAATGGGCCATGTTTGAACCCGAATATGTTGTAAGCTGATCCGGGCTGAAGGAAATTTTTCTCCTTGACCAAAACTAATAATTAACAGACCAAAACATTTCCAAAATAAGTCTAATGTCATTCTTATCTTAAGGTCCAGAAATAAAATTTTGATTAATTTTCTTGTTCGACTGGGATGTTCTAAGAGAAACACGAGCATTTTCAGTCGAATAAATTTCCTGAAGAATTTATTTCTTCATATGGAAAACCTCTATAAGAATTTCTTAATTTTTATGTACCTTGGGATCCACAACCATCCACGGGAATAGATTAATCTTACTTCTACTTGTTTGAGTAATTTTCTCGGTTATTGCATGATTTTTCCTTGTCTGTGTTTTACTATTTAACGAGGGTTATTACATTCTCCGCCTCTCAATAGAATTCTTCCCGAATTCTTAGTTTTTTGATGTTCCACCCATCTGATCTTCATCATCTTCCAAAAACAGTTCTGATGAGTAGCTCTAAACCTCTATTCATTTTCCCATCATACAACTACTCGGCACTGTTTTCCCCAAAATACTTGCACTTGAAGGATGTCTCAATTTTTCAGTTTCGTTATTCTTCTTTCTTCAATTCGAAGTTGTCCTTGAGGGTAAGTGAGATTGGAACGGAGGTTTTTTACTCGTTGCGGCTCTACTTTGGTAGGGTTGTGTATATGCATTCGTAACATCGAGACATGGAAAACTGGGTGGAGAGCCATATCTGATGGTAACTCTAATCGATAGGCTACTTATCCAACCCGTTCCAGCAATCAGTATGGTCCTATATATCGAGTGGCTAACTTCCCCACTTTTCCGAACCTATCCCTCCCTTTTTGCGCAGCCACCTTCAAATATACCCAATCTTCAACTTGGAATACTACTTCACGTCTTTTCTGATCGGCATACTTCTTCTGCCTATCTTGAGCTTTCGTCATATTCTCCCGGACAATATTTATCTTTTCTGTTGTTTCATATTTTACATATGGTCCTAACATATGTCTTTCTCCAACTTCAGCCCAGCAAAGTGGTGTACGACAAGGTCATCTATATAGTGCTTTATATGGGGACATCCCAATACTTGCATGGTAACTGTTGTAATAAGAAAACTTTACCAAAGGCAAGTATTTTTCCCATGTACCTGGCCAATCTAAAACACAAATCCTTAGCAAATCTTCCAAGGTTCTTATTGTACGATCCGTCTATTCGTCAGTTTCAGGGTGAAACGTCGTAGTCAAATGAAGATCAGTCCCCAATACTTGCTGGAAAGCTCTCCAGAATTGAGCCGTAAATCTTGGGTCACAATCAGATACTATGGTGGCAGGAACTCCGTGTAATCATATTATCTCCTTTAAGTAAAGTTCTGCCAATAGTTCGACCTTGTCAACAATTCTAATAGGTAGAAAGCGAGCGGTCTTGGTTAGTTGGTCTACACTACCCATATAGTATCATTCCCTCTTCCTGGTGCTCGAGGTACTCCCGTTAGAAAATCCATAGCCACTGACTCACACTTCCCTTATAGGATTGGTAGGGTTTGCAATAAGCCTCCCGGCACTTGATGGTCAACTTTAATTTGTTGGCAGGTCTGGTATTGAGCTACCCACTTAGAAACAGATCGTTTGATTCCTGTCCGGTGATAGTATCGACGTATATCCCGGTACATCTTGGTGCTCCTAGGATGAATACTTAATACTGAGTGGGGTGCGGTTCTCAAGATCGCTTCTCGTAACTCCTTTCCTGCAAGTGTTGTTACCCTTCCGTTGAGTGGGAGAGTACCGTCTCAGAAAAATGATAGAACTATCATTTCTTCTGCCTGATTCTCCAAGTTCTTTTATAATCTTCTTTAGCTTCACATCTTTCTTCTGCTCTTCTCAAATTCTCTGCATGAGGTTTTCTTGATTCACTGCTCGTAATCCCAATGGCTTGTTGTCCTCACTCTCTAAGTCTGAAAGACTAGCCATCTTGAATTCTAAATTAAGGCTTCTAAGTCTTTCTCAATAGATGTATCACTCCTCCTCGACTTAGTGCATCTGTTACCACATTCGCCTTTCCTGGGTGATATTGGATTTGTAAGTTATAATCCGCGATAAAACTCCATCCACCTCCTTTGTCTCAAATTAAAATCTTACTGAGTGAAGAGATACTTGACAGTCTTCTGGTCAGTATAGATTTGAATCGTCTCGCCATAAAGATAAGATCTCCATATTCTTTAAGCAAATACCACTTCGGCCATCTCTAAATCGTGAGTGGGGTAATTCTCCCCGTGCTTCCTCAACTGTCTTGAACCATAAGAAATGATGACCTTTTCATCTTCCGTCAATACACAACCCAAGCTACTCGAGAAGCATCAGTGTATACGGTGTATGGTCTTCCCGGGATAGATAATGCAAGAATAGGTGTTGTCGTCAAAGCTTCCTTTAAATGTTAAAAGCCTTTTCCTCTTTCTTATCGCAGTCAAATTGAGTTTTGCCATGATGTAAAAATTCCTCATAAACTTTCGATAATATCCAGCAAATCCTAGAAAGCTTCGAACGTTGGTAGCATTGGTAGGGCGTGGCCTATCCTTAACTACTTCAACCTTTTCGGTATCTACTGCGGCACCCTTCTTTGGCACTCGATGACCAACGAACCCAATCTCCATTTTCCAAAAGGTACATTTACTAATCTTGGCGCACAACTTATGGCTTCTTAATCGCTCCAACACCCGTTGAAGGTGCTCTGCATGTTCCTTCTTACTCTTGGAATAAATAAGTATATCATCAATGAAGATGATTACAAATTTATCTAAGTAGTCTTCTGTGTATTCCGGGGAATTAGACTTCCACCGGGATCATTCACTCTGACCCGTATACGAGGGTGAATGGGGTTTCTACCATTTCTCGTCTTGGAGTTGTTTTATATGACCATAAGACTCCTTCGAGTTCTTCTGCCCATCGAACCTTCGTGGCGTCTAGTCGTTTCTTAAGTCTGTCTAGGATGGTTTTGTTCTGGGAGTTGACTTGGTTAATCATATCTTCCATTTTTTGCAAAATGCCTTGAATCTAGTCGAGCTAAACTAAGATCTATTGTCTGTTACGATCTCATACGAGATTCTTTGTCTGCAGATGATATTTCTCCATACGAAGCTTTGTTAAGACTAGCAGGAAGTGTTTTTGTTTAGATTTGTGCAGGGGGACGAGAATATCCATTGGGCATCGCATGAACGGGTATGGGGCCAAAATATATGAGAAAAAAATCGCGGGTTGATGGATTGTTGGCGTGTGTCTCTGTCATTTTTTGTATTTTCGTGCAAATTTTTCGCAATCTTTGATCCTCGTTGGCCAATAGTAGCCATGGCATTTTATTTTGATTGCGAGGTATCTTCCGCCAAAGTGATTTTCGCAGGATCCAAAGTGGACCTCTTCCATGATTTTTTGGGCTTTGTCTCCTTCCACGCACGTCATAAGTTGTCCGGAGAACCTCCACTTGTAGATTTTCTGCTTAATAGGACATATCGTGTGGCATGGGTTTTTATCTTTCAGGCTGCCTACTTCTCTGCAGGGAGCGGTTCGTCGGCGATATGCTAAGATCATTTCCGTCCATGTTTTGTTGCAGCCTTGTTCAGATTGTTCCAAATTTTCTTTGGGTTGCATGTCAAATTCTTCATCGTTTTGCGGGTTGATTAAGTTCACGATGACCGGTGACCCGATTCTTGGGTGCTCTATGAATTCTACGGGACTATTCTTCTGAGACCTGGATATGATCTTGATGCTAAAGCTGCTAGAGCATCGGATTAAGCATTTTCCGCGCGGGGAATATGGGGTTGAGAGCGAACTAATCGAATTTTTGAGTTAGGTCTTGGATGATTTTTGAAGTACGCATCCATCTTTTCGTCCCTTACTTCGTATTCCCCGATGTATTGGTTTGCTTCTAGTTGAGAATCATAGTACGCATGGATGTTGAATATATTGAGACCATGAGCTAGACGCAAGCCCCGATGAGAGCTTTGTACTCAGCTTCATTGTTTGAAGCATGAAAAATTAGTCAAAATGATTATTCCAACACTTCCCCGGTTGGCGACGTGAGTCGAACCCCGATTCATGAGCCTTGTTTGGATGAAGATCCGTCGATACTAAGGATCAAGGTTCGTGTTTGGTTCTTGGTTTCTCATACCCCCCATGGGAGTTTTACCAAGAAATCGGCTAGTACTTGTGATTTTGCACAAGTTTTCGTTTGATACTCTTAATCGTATTCACTCAGCTCGTCCTCCCACTCTGCTAGCCTCCCTGATTGTCTGGGACTGTGCAAATTATTCACAACGAGAATGAGGTGAGGACCACAAGTTCTTGCGACTGAAAATATTGTCTTAGTCTTTGTGCTGACATTATGACGGCGAGCGCTAGTATTTTCATTAGAGGGTATCGTGTCTCGACATCCAATAAGGTTTTACTTATGTAGAAATTTGGTTTTTGCTCGCCGCCTTCTTCTTTGACGAGAACGCCTCTTACAGCCGTCGTTTATACGCGATATACAGAAACAAAGGCTCTCCTTCGATGGGTTTCGCGAGATCTAGGGGAGTGGTCAAGCAATGCTTTAACTATTGGAAATATTTTTCTCATTCCTTAATCCACTCGAATTTTTTGTTCCCGTTCAAGGTCTCGTAGAAGGGTAGGCATTTGTCTGTTGATTGCCATATAAAGTGATTAAGTGCTGCAACTCTCCCGGTTAATCTGTGCACTTCTCGTTTGGTTCTCCAGGGAGCCATCTAAATCAGCACATTTATTTGTTTTAGATTCCCCCGATGCCACCGAGAACCTGCATTTGGCTGGGTTCAGTCCATGTTATGCAAATTTAATCTCTCGAAACGTTCTTGCAGATTGGCAATGTGATCTTGCTCTTCGAGAGATTTTATAAGCATATCATCGATGTAAACCTCCATAGTTTCCCCGAGCTTCTCGTAAAACATGCGATTTACGAGTCGTTGGTAAGTTGGGCCTGCGTTCTTGAGACCAAAAGGCATCACTTTGTAACAATAGGGGCCACGATCTGTGATGAACGCTGTCTTTTCACGATCACCGGAGTTCATCGTAATTTTATTATATCCTGAGAAGGCGTTCATGAATGACAGGAGTTTGTTCCACGCTGTTTCTACTACCAAGAAGTATATGTGCGGTAGCGGGAAGCTATCTTTTAGACAAACCTTATTGAGATCAGTGAAATTGATGCGCACTCGCCACTTCCCGTTTTTCTTTTTGACTACAACGGGATTGGCGAGCCATTCTGGGTACCTGACCTCCGTAATGGACCCGACTTTAAGGATTTTCTCAACCTCATCGTTGAACGCGGTGGCGCGTTTTGGTCCCATATTTAGTCGTATCTGTTTAACAGATTTGAAAGTAAAATCGACGTTCTGTTCGTGAAATGTTATGTTGATATCGATCCCTGGCATGTCTTCCGCAGCCCAAGCGAACGTGTGAAGGTTTCCAAGGCTTCGGCCTTTCGTAATTGCCAGAAGATTTACGTTTCATCTTGTTCTGGGGGCGTTCTCGATGGAAGTCAATTTCTTTTTCTTTTTCAATAGAGTTTTTGTTGTTTAATTTCTTTGTTTTTGTTATGCGGTGAAACCGACTTACGATATTTTCTGATCTCCATGGAATGTTTCGGCTCCAAAGGGAGTTGGAAACTTGAGACACACGTGGTATGTTGATGGTATGACTTGCATGGAGTTGAGCCACAAAACACCCATGATTGCATTGTGTGATGAAGGGCGATCGACGACTATAAACTCAACAATTTGGATATACTCCTAGCTTTAACCGCGAGGTTAATCGATCTGAGGGTCATAGTAGCTTCTTCCGAGAATCCCACTAATGAGATCAGACTTTCCGTGATTTCAGAGAGTTCAAATTTCATATCTCGAGGGTATTTTTGAAAATGATATCAGCCGAGCTTCAAGCGTCGGCTAATACTCTCGCGGAATCGATATTCTGGATTGTCAGCTCGGTGACAAGGAGGTTGTTGTGAGGGTTGGCTTGATCAGCCATTTCTATGTCCTTGAAAGAGATGACAGTACTGTCCTCTTGGCAGGGCATATCGCTTCTTGATCGTTCAGTGATCTTGAGTTAGAGAATCTGACCCCCCTCCTTCTAATGCCAAACTGTGGGAAACAAAATTCACACAGTCGATTTCCGAAATCGGATGATAAGTCAATAAACCCTAAATTTCCTTGAGGTCCTGGATTCTCTCCGTAAAGACACGTATACGAAAAAAAACAATAAAAAAATATCGAAAGAAATTGCACAGAGGAGTTTTATTGATTTAGATGGAGTAAAGTTATTGAGATTCACCAAAAAAACAATATGGACGAAAAATTTTCAACAATGGAGAACCAAAGAACAAAGCAGTAAAATATTCTAAATTTTCAACTTACTAGTCTAGCCACCTAGATCCTAAGTTCTCCTAAAGCTAAAACTAATTCCCTAAGGTCTAATTTTTCGGACCCCTTGCTCCTTGCTTTAGCCCCCTTTATATATGCCCTTCCAGGTCGGTCGTTCTTCCTTTTATGCCCCCATTCGAGTTTATCTCTGTACGGAAATCTTCCTTATCATCCTGATCTTCCATGATTATCACAATAATTTTATTTTCCATTTATCTTTTTCAGAAATTAGGTAATTGTGTAATTAAGTAAACGAAAAGTAATTGAGTAAACAACAAGTAATTGAGTAAACTTGGAAAACATGAAAAGATAACAAAATGAATTTAGAAAATAATAGATCGTTATTTCGAATTTGCGTACGAGCGCTCCAGAGACAAAAGCGTACATGAAGCTTGTCTGGAAACGGGATCACAAAGGAATTCGTATAACACAAGCAGTAATATGAGATTAAGTTTGCTAGCTCTACCGCCTATGTCGAGAGAAACCTATGTGGCTGTAACTCACTTAGCAATAGACGAAAAAGACAAAAAAGGTTTGAAGGATTTGGGATTGGACCTTAAGAAAGGCTGCCTACATACCTCTTTCGAGAATCAAGTCGGACATAGTTCAACTAAAAGAGTGGACCAAGAGATCGAACTACCGGAGCAATTTCGTCTGGTAATCGAGTGCCAGTCCTAGAAACCGAGCTTGTCGAGAATAAAGCTTAGGGTTTTTAAGTGCAATGATTTGTAGAGTCTAAGGAAATCAGAATCGCTGAACAAAGATGCAGAAACGTATGAGTATAACCATGTCCTTCTAGCCACCTAAGTTCTATGTTCCTATAAGCTAACAGAGCTTCTCTAGGTCGAAATCTCCGGATCCTTGTGCCTTTTTCTTCAGCTCCCCTTATATATGCCTTCTAGGTCAGTTCCCTTTTCCTTTTTGCCCCTAGGTCGAGTTTTTCGCTTTTCGGGAATATTTCTTTTTCTCCTCGATCTTCATCATAATCGCGGAAAATTGACATTTATCTCTTGATTTCGCAAAACTTATCTTATACTGTGAGAAAAGATATGCCGCCATATCGTTACTGTGCACAATCTCGTATGAAATTGTAAGTGGGACTTTAGCCGCATTATTGGCCTCTTTGGGCCGTTTTTCGACTTAAAAGTTTTGACGATTTCATCGAAAGAACATTTCCTGATACGACGCTGATTTAACGAGGGAGTTCACACTTCTCATCTAATTTAGACAACTATGGTGCTAAGCTAACCATTGTCTTTTTATACAAAAAACGTGAACTTCATACGGGAAAACGAGTCTTCGCGATTTTTGTCGTAAAGCTCCAACGGTAAAACCAATCGAGACAAAACGAGGGAAGGATCCGTCGAGGTTCACCATAAGGCATAAGATCCGGTCCATGTTGCCTTACGTTGAGTCAGGGAGGAGTTCATCCAACTCGTCGAGCGGGCAAGTTAGATTGCTTGTCTGGTCCAACTCACCAAATGGACGAGTTGGACTGCTTGCTTGGTCCAACTCGCCGAACGGGCGGGTTGGAATGCTTGCTCGATCCAACACACCGAACGGGCGAGTTGGACTGCTTGCTCGGTCCAACTCGCCGAACGGGGGAGTTGGACTGTTTGCTCGGTCCAACTCGCCGAACGGGCGAGTTAGACTGCTTGCTCGGTCCAACTCTCCGAACGGGTGAGTTGGACTTCTTGCTCGGTCCAACTCGCCGAACGGGCGAGTTGGACTGCTTGCTTGGTCCAACTCGCCGAACGGGCAAGTTGGACTGCTTTCTCGGTCTAACTTTCCGAACGGGCGAGTTGGACTGCTTGTTTGGTCCAACTCACCGAGCGGGCGAATTGGACTGCTCATTTTGTCCCGTGCTCCATTTCTCTCGAGTCCTTTGCTCGGGAACCTCTATCGAGATTGTGTCGACAAATCTTTTGTACAAAAAAAAATTTAGATGTTGATTTCGATAAGACCGTTGTTGACCCCAACAATCGTTTGTTTGGATAGGACAATCCTATCCGATAACTTGTCGTATAACTTCTTTCTTTTAAATTACACAAAGATTTTTCCTGCATTTGTACTTCTTTTTAGATAAGAAATATTTCTCAGGAGTTTTCTAGCATTGATTATGTCATGACCGATTTTGACCCCAACAGTTAGCCCTCGAGCTCGTTAGAATTGTGAGGTTCTAGCTAGTGGTTTTGCAGGTTTGGTAAGTAAGGCGGAATCAATGGTTCAGAAGGTCTGTTGAAAGTGGTCTACTTACTCCTCCAAGAGAGGAATGCAGTAGGATTGGGGCTGCGCCTTGTGAAGGGTGCCTATGTACCCTTGTAAAAGGGATCAAGCCTTTCGTAGTTCATTCTGGAGATAAGGTTCTTATGTCCTGTTTTCCAGTGAGACCTTTATGGTTTAGCAGTGTGTCGTGTAGAGATTATCGGGCATATTGATGCCGATAGCATTGTATATTGGACCTTTGTCGTCCTTGAGACTAGCCTCGTAGGCAGTTTACTTTGGCAGAGTGTGACCGTATTTAAGTTTTCAGGACCGACATCGTGTGGCTTCGAATACCAGGCGCGTTGCAACTTCTACTTTTTTAATGAATTGTATTTCGCGTTTTAAGAGCGCGTTTGTATTCGTGTGAATGTAGAGGGAAGAGTATGAGTAGTCATCTCATAATCTAACTCTGGGTGAACTGGTATACTCGTGGTCTGTTTCGAGAGTATTTTGCAGAGTGTAAACTTACTAGATTTCTGAAGACGTTTGAGTATTAGCCAAGAGATAAATTTAGGGAACTCGTATCAGGGTGTTTGATACTATGCCTAGAGATGCTAGAGACCAGTGTGTTGGGCTTATGGTAAGACCTAGGTATAATCACGGTTTTAGGGGGTGCGATGACTACTTCGGCTTACATATCCCGTGTAGCTTTCGACCTGATTCAATCCCGCTTTAAAGTCCGTGATATGTTCTCAGCTTATACGGATTTTATGGTAGGAATCGAGCATCTCTCCGGGGACAATTTTTAAGTCTCCCGAAAGTGCTGACAAAATTTCAGATTTCTTTTATAGCGCTATTACCCTTGTGTCGGGTGTTCGAGAGCTATCTCTACGAGATGGCTTAGTCTGTTTAGAACATTGAGAGTTTGTTGTGATAACAAAATTATTAGTAGATATTAGCGTTTTTGAATCTTCGCGAAGGATATGTGTTTAATTAGGTGTGTGTATGTTTTATAGTCGCGGATGGACTGTTTTTAAGGTGAGCATTATGTTTCGAAAAGTTTTGACGAAAAACAGTTCTTTGAGCATCAGTGACATCTCGCTGTGTCAAAGGTTGATTTTTTTGTTCGTATTCCGCATTTCATGCTTGAAATGTTCGTGGGCTTGAAGATTTGTGGCATCGCAAGGGTTATGTTTTAACCTTACGGCAGAGAAACGTTTTGTTTTGTTTGCGGATGTTCGTAGTTAAAACTGTTGTTCCTACTTGGACGTAATATTGTTTGATTTGTTAGCGAGGAATTAGGACCAATTGGTCGCGTAAATTTGACCCTGAGAATGTGAAACTTCCTTCATTGTGCTTTGTGAATAGTCGCCCCCCCCCCCCCCCCCCCCCCGAGATTTATTTTGTGTATAGTTAAGGATGTTTCGTATAGCTTTAGGAGCTTTTTTACGATCTTTCCTTATGTGACGCTTTTTACTTGTAAAACGTTGTGGGTTTAGAGTAAATTGTGGAACATATTTAACTTGTTGGTTTTCGACAAGTTTAAGTTTACTGCAACCGTTTAGTGGTTACAACTAAGTTTCGATAATAACAATTTATCGTATGATTTCCGATTCTGGGTTATACGGCGTTTTTAGACTAATCATGGATTGTCGTTTTGCATTTATGTGATTGGATGGAGCAGTGGTCGCTCAAACATTTTGGCTCGGTATGAAGGATGTGTTCAGCCGCATAACCGAGGACGTTGCTGGTCACGGATTAGACCATGGCACATTTGTGTTAAAATTAATGTCATGTTATTTTAGAATTGTCTCAAAGAGGATGCCGAATTCCGGTTAGGACTTTATCAGAAGCGTAATTGGCCGAGCGCCAAAGAGTGTATGTCGCTATTGATGGGCCAAGTCGGAGTTTTCGTGCTAAGATGGCCAATGGTGTTAGAAACGATTTTCCACTTTAGGTATCAGTTATACGATGAATGTTTCGTTTAATGTTCCAATAGTCGTACAAAAATTCTTTTGTTCTTTTATGATGAAGACAAAACCTAAGAGGCTCGATAAAGAGCCCGTGCGAGATGATTGCCTGCTCGAACGGAACCGAGGGAGATGGGAGGCATAAGCCAGCGAGCCGCATGGCTAAAGAATAAGATCTGTAAGAAGAGTTAAAGTTTAGTTTTTTTTCGTTGAGAGACGAGTCATATGACTTTGTTTTTAGCTATATGTAAATCGTCCAATACACTTCTCCGTAAAACTTGCTATGTTTGTTTCCGAAGGTTTCTTCACATAACTTGGTGTGGCTATACGAAGGATGTTTCGCGTAAGTTTTACGAGGAGTGAATAGCATAGAAGTAAATTGAGAATGTCTCTTTCAAATTACTCTTGATATTTGCGAATGCGGAATGTGTTTTCCTCATTCTCTTTTCCGCATTGCGAAGTCGTTTTTCATTGACATTGATCTTTTTTCCCGTAGGCTCTTCCGTATAAAATGATATAGTTATACGAAAGTAATTGATGATCGGTTTAATGAGGAATCACATTGACTAAATGATTTTCTGTCTACCGCTGCGAAAGTTTGCTTTGTCGAAAGCGTTTTCTTGATGCCGAGACAAAAAAGCGTACCTACTCCCTCCCTCTTTGTTACGAAATAAAATGGCTGAACCAAAATTTTGAAGGGTTTTGTACGTTTTTCTTTCAAAGATTGGGATGATCGACAATCCAGGTCAGTTTAAAGACGATGCTAAGATTTTGACTTGGTGAGTTTTGGGTTGATGACTAGGAATATGTCGGTTTTAAGAAAATTTCTAGGAACGAGTCAGTTTTAAGACCACGTTCACGTTTGTTGTTCTTTCTTTCTTTAGTAAACGAGCTGAGTATGTGTGGCGATCGTTTCTGGGTTTTCCGAGAGTGAGATTAGTTTGCAAGATATCCCTTAACAGTCACAGAACAACATACCGAGACAGGAAAATGCCTAAGACCTAGCTCGGTAGACTATTCTCCTAGATCCTAAGTTCCTTAATGTTTTATGGCGGTCTCTGAAGCATTTTCATTTCTTAGTACCTTCCTACGAAAATTGCAAGTCTGATTTCAAAAACTTCCAAGTCGGACATACCTTAGTTTTCTCAAAAGTTTTGGTTCACCTATTCTCCGTTTTGCCTACTCATTTCTCCTTCCTCTTCTCGTGTCTGTACGCCCCTTAAGAATATTAAAATATCAGTTCTTCCTGGCCGCGTTTAGGCTCGAACCTGTCTTGAGGTTTTGGTTCCTCGATCCATATTTTTTAGTATTGGTGTTTATCCTTTGAAACTTGACAGTTATCTTCCGAACTTGACTTTTATCTTCCCCATAAATAAAAGATAGACCGTCAAAATATCATTGGGCTCGATTTTTTCAAGAATCGTAAGTGGGCTTTAAGTCGCGTTTTACACCTTTTAGGGTCGTTTTTCGACTTAAACGTTTTTACGATTTCTTCGAAAAAGTATATTAGATACAATGTAAATTTTTATAAAAAAAAGTATCAAATTACTCCTATAGTTGAGGTGACTAAGGTGTTAAGTTAACCATTGACGTTTTATACGATCAATTTGAATTCATACAAGAAAACAAGTCTTTGCGGTTTTTATCGTAAAGTTCCAAAGGTAATGACAATCGAGACAAAACAAGAGATGTTTCGGTCGAGATTTGAAGGAGAATGCAAAGATGGAGGTAAGGGCGAGTAGGATGCCCAAGAGGGCTAGTAGGAGCAAGCCAAGGAGTTTGGGCAAGTCTTACTTGTTTTTGTCGTAAAATCTCAAAGGAAACTCCAATTGAGATGAAACGAAAAGAGTTTCGATCGAGATTTGAAAGAGAACACAAAGGAGAAGCTCATCAGGGCTTGCCCAACTCGACATGAGGCGAGTTGGAGGGAATAAATCCAACTCGCCATCGGGGCGAGTTGGACGGTGTGTGTCCAACTTATTTTAATCGTAAAATTTCAACGGAAACTCCGACTGAGACGAAACGAAAAGATTTTCATTCAGGATTCAAAGGAGAATGCAAAGGTGATCCAAAGTACTTCTCGTTCGGTCCAACTCACCCGTTCTTTGTAAATGTTTTGATGGTAAGCTGGTGCAGTCATTTTATAAATGTTTTCAATTTTTTTCTACAAAAGTTGCATCACAGAATGCAAACTCGTTTCACTCTGTGAACGATGTTCCATTAAATATTGTCACGTTTGATTTTACGAAAGCTGTTTTGGAAAATGTTGTTAGCTTAAACTTTTCGAAAGTTATTCCGCGCAATGTCATGATTTTAGTTTTATGAAAGCTGTTTCGTAAAATGTTGTTGAGTTTAATTTTATGAAAGTCATTATGTAAGCGTGTTTTCGAGTTTAGCTGTACGAGAGCTGTTTTTTCGGAAAACTCACATTTGTGGCTGTTCCCCAATTTTTTTTTGGGTTTTAGGCTTGATACTTTGGCGGTGCTGAGCTTA
Organism: Moricandia moricandioides; assembly: GCA_905132885.1. NCBI lineage: Eukaryota > Viridiplantae > Streptophyta > Magnoliopsida > Brassicales > Brassicaceae > Moricandia > Moricandia moricandioides. The sequence goes on from CAJHQQ010000670.1 coordinate 130,790, forward strand.
ATTATTGGGATTCAACTTAATTGGAGATTTTCTCGTTTCCGCAGGATTGATCCGAGGGAATTTTGAGTAGTTTTTCTGAAGTAATTTTAAGTGACAATCATCAATAATTCGTTGAATATGTCACGTACAATCGAAGATTAACTTTTTACGAAATCTTAGGTTTCAGAAAATGTTTTAGCAGTGAGGGATACGATCTCTCTATTTGTTTAGCTTTGTTTTCGTCAGCCGTTTTAGGTTTCGAGTGATTCAATAGAGATCAACTTCGTTTCTTCAAAACTTATTCGGAAGAAGTACAACAGTGGGGGTTATGCGCCCGATTTTCTGTGCTTCCATTCTCTGTGAGTAATCTAGGGTTTCTCCGCAATTTCTGTGAGAGTAAGTTTTATTCTTTTGAAAAGTTTTTGAGAAACGTCTTTTGGTCGAACCCTTATGCGCTGAGATTTTTCCAACTCGGTAATGAGACGAACTTTAAGGTGTTTGATAGAGTTTATCGTTGCCCTTTCTGTTTAGTGAGAGAAATCGCGAGCTCGTTTAGGTTCTCCGCCTGTAGCAAAAAGTTGCGACTAGGTTTTCGATTTTTCAAGCATTGCGGCGTTTGCATAAGCGTTAGCGATGCGACCAGTCACTGCTGGAGTTGTTCTACCAGCGTTGTTACGAGCTGCGGTATTGTCTGATACGCCCTAAATTAAAGGATCACTCTGAAATTGGTAAGGGATAATCCTTTACTCCAATGGAACGTGAAACTCCAAAGAAACAAGTCGGTGGATCGAATGGTATGACACAAGAGATGCGGAAACTCTTGATTTACCGTGGATCGTTAGGTCGCACAGAGGATGCGGAAGGCCTCTGATATTCCTGACTTTAGTTGGTGCTTGATATGACTCACAAGTCCACCAAAATAACGATCTCTAGTCGTTGTTTGATATGACTCACAAGTCCAACGATTTTTGGATATGCTTAACGAGGATTTTGAAGGAACAAAACTGAGAAACACTCTCAAGATTCCAAAAATATAACTCACAACTTATTTTATTTCATTATTCAATGGGGGCCTTTATATAATAGGCAAGGGTACATGAAAGGTTGAAATACAATAGGTTTATTCAAACCTTAAAACTAGAAAACAATCAAACAAATAAGACTTGACCAAAAGTTGGAAAACTTGCACATTTTGACTCTTAATCTTCAAAATTTGTCACTCTTTTTGACCAGAAAATAAAACGAGTATTTTGGGGCATTCTTAGACTTGTAACACCTCCAAAATGGTTTGGACCATAAATATATAATATCCATTGGATATTTCATTGCTCTCCATGCCCAAAACTTCATATATCAGCCCTAGGTCGCATCATACTCCTCTTCTTCAAAAAGATTTGTCCTCAAATCTTGCTTTTCGAAGAAAGAAAAATTTGGACACATAATTCCCAAATGATCCAGCAGATTTGTAGAAAAAAATAACAAAACTTCTTTTTTTTCTTTTTTTTCTTTTCTTTTTTTTTCTTTTTTTTGTAGAAAATAGATAGATGAGAATGATGGATAAAATAAGTGAATACCGCTTTCAGAGTGGCTCTCATACCAAATGATACACCCTCAATTAAAGGATCACTATGAAATTGGTAAGGGATAAACCTTGACTCCAATGGAACGTGAAAATCCAAAGATACAAGGCGGTGGATCGAATGGTATGACACAAGAGATGTGGTAGCTCTTGATTTACCGTGGATCATTAGGTCGCACAGAAGATGCGGAAGGCCTCTGATATTCCCGACTTCAGTTGGTGCTTGATATGATTCACAAGTCCACCAAAAGAATGATCTCTAGTTGTTTCTTGATATGACTCCCAAGTCCAACGATTTTGAGGATTTGTTTAACTTGGATATGACTCACCAAGAAATAATGAAAAGTTCCCGAAGGAACAAAACTGAGAAACACTCTCAAGATTCCAAAAATATAACTCACAACTTAGTTTATTTCATTGTTCAATGGGGCCTTTAAATAATAGGAAAAGGTACATGAAAGGTTGAAATACAAAAGGTTTATTCAAACCTTGAAACTAGAAAATAATTAAACAAATAAGACTTGACCAGAAGTTGGAAAGCTTGCAGATTTTGACTCTTAATCTTCAAAATTCGTCACTCTTTTTGACAAGAATATAAAACAAGTATTTTGGGCCATTCTTGTACTTGTAACACCTCCAAAATGGTTTGGACCATATATAGAATATATCCATTAGATATTTCATTGCTCTCTGTGCCCAAAACTTCATATATCAGCCCTATGTCGCATCATTGTCTTTCGTATTTCCAGACATCGTTTCGATCAAGCGTTTTCTGGCCATGAGTTAGAGTAATACGTACTCCCCCCCCCCCCCTCCTTCTAGCGCCAAACTGTGGAAACCAAAATTCACACCGTCGATTTCAAGAAATTAAGGAAAGTCAAGAAACCCTAAATTTCCCTAAGGTTCCGGATTCTCTGCGAGAGGCAACAACAAGTAATGAGTAAGCTTGGAAAACATGAAAAGATAACAAAACAAATTTAGAAAATAATATATCTCTCTTTCGAATTTGCGTTAGAGCGCTCCAGAGAAAAAAACATACATGAAGCTTGTCTGGAAACGGGATCACAAAGGAATTTGTATAACACGAACAATAAAACGAGACTAAGTTTGCTAGCTCTACCACATATGTTGAGAGAAACCTATGTGGCTGCAACTCTCTTAGCAATAGACGAAAAAGGTTTGAAGGATTTGGGACTGGACCTTAAGAAAGGCTTCCTACGTACCCCTTTCGAGGATCAAGTCGGACATAGTTCAATTAAAAGAGTGGACCAAGAGATCAAACTGCTAGAGCAAGTTCGTCTGGTAATCGAGTGTCAGTCATAGAAACCGAGCTTGTCAAGAATAAATCTAAGGGTTTCTAAGTGCAATGATATGTAGAGTCTAAGCAAATCAGTATCGACGAACAAAGATGGGGAAACGTCTGAGTATAACTATGTCCTTTTAGCCACATAATTTCTAAGTTCTTATAGGCTAACAGAGATTCTCTAGGTCCAAATCTTCTGATCCTTGTGCCTTTAGCTTCAGCTGTGCTTATATATGCCTTCTAGGTCGGTTCCCCTTTCCTTTTTCGCCCATAGGTCGAGTTCATCGCTTTTCAAGAATATTCCTTTTTCTCCTCGATCTTCATCATTATCGCGGAAACTTGACATTTATCTTTTGATTTCGCGAAACTTATCTTCTCCTATGAGCAAAGACATTTATCTCTTAATTTCACAACACTCGTATGAAATCACAAGTAGGATTTTAGTTGCGGTTTAAGCCTCTTTGGGCCGTTTTCCGACTTAAACGTTTTTATGATTTCTTCGAAAGAACATTTTTGATACGACGTCGATTTAACAAGGAAGTTCACACCTCTCGTATAATTTAGACAACCATGGTGTTAAGTTAACCATTATCGTTTTATACGATAAACGTGAACTTCATACGGGAAAATGAGTCTTCGCGGTACTCGTCGTAAAGCTCAAACGGTAATTCCGATGGAGATAAAAAGAGGGAATGATTCGCTGAGGTGCAACGGAAGGCATAAGATCCGGTCCATTTCTCCTTATGGCGAGTCAGGAGGAGTTGATCCAACTCGTTGAGCGGGTGAGTTGGATTGCTTCTGGTCCAACTCGCCGAACGGGCGAGTTGTACTGCTTGCTCGGTCCAACTCGTCGAACGGGTGAGTTGGACTGCTTGCTTGGTCCAACTCGCCGAACGGAGTAGTTGGACTGCTTGCTCGGTCCAACTTTCCAAACAGGCGAGTTGGACTACTTGCTCGGTCCAACACGCCGAAAGGGCGAGTTGGACTGCTTGCATGGTCCAACTCCCCGGACGGGCGAGTTGGACTGCTTGCTTTAGGCAACTCGCTGAACGGGTGAGTTGTGTGAGATTTTCAGAGTGTATAGGTTGTGTGTGATGGATAATCCCCTTTAGGGCAGAGAGAACTCGAAATGATGAAGAAGAATGATCTGGTCTATGCTTATGTTAACTTGAACCAGAAACAGAAAATTTTAGAGAGTCTTAGATAGATTTGAGTGTTTAAGAAAGGGATAGTCAAAGGGAATTTGGAACAAGAAGACTAAGCTTTATTATGAAACACTTGAAGATGGACGTGTGAGATTGAGTCTTGGGTCTGGTCTTGATGCAATCTGAGTGATGGGAGCTGATTGATTGGTCGAAGGGAAGGCTGGCTCCTTATTGGCTTCTCATAGGCACCCATGAACCTTCCCATGGTTCAGACCAGATACATGGTCAATGCTGCCTCTCTTTTACAGCTCAAGCCAGCTCATGACAGTCTAAATCCACAACCGCCCACAAGCTCAGACTAAGCTTATCTTTCGCCCTAAGTTTGCACAACTTCAAAAATTGTCGATCCGGGAAAGCACTCGCCCTACTTGCACGGTCAATGGTACGGACCTCCTGTCTGTACCACTCGCCCTATTTTTGCACATACTCCCCAACCCTCTTTAAAGGCCAAATGAGAACATCTTTGGGTCGCCCTATTTTTGCACAGTCCGTACGGTCGATGGTACGGACCTCTTGTCCGTACCTCGCCCTATTTTTGCACACTCGCCCATTTGTAACCTAACTCCTCCACAACCTTCTTCGAAGTCTTTTGAATCCATCTTGGACTCTTTCTTAGCTTTGTATAAGCTTCTGGACCCTCCTAAAGTCTTCCAAACAATCTCCAGAGGTCTTGCACTATTCTTGCACCAAAGACCATCTAAACTCTCAAAGCTTGTTGTGTCCATCTCAACTCTTCAAGTTAACACTTCCCCCTCAAGCTCGACTCTAGTGATCCTAAGTCAAGCTTGGTACCTTGAAGAGTTTCCTCATTAAAAACCTCACCAAGGAAAACCCTTTGGTATAAAACTTTGATGAGGGAAAAAGAGTACAGTCTCCACGGCCTAAGGATTGGCCAGTGGGTCATTGTATCTTGGATCATTGTGATGGACACAAAGACCCTGGATCTTGGCCTCACTGTGATGCAAGTCTGATATGAACTTCCTTGCACATCACTAAGTCTCCTTGAGCTCAATCTCATATTGATCTTGGTCTCTCCCCCTTTCACCCAACCTTCTATTAGGTTCAAGTGCTCGGACCACCAGATACAACTCCATTATGCATTATCTTCATGCTAAGCCTTTGTTGCTTCTTCTTCTTGAATAACCACCAAGTCTGCCTTGGTTGCTTCTTCTTCTTGAATAACCACCTAGTCTAGCTTCATAGATCATTGAAGCTTCTCAATACTCCCCTTCAAGCTTGGGACTGAGTCTAGGAAGACCAAAGCTTGGACGGATGATGGCTTCATGATCTTATCACAAACCATTACAGACTTCACTTCTGACTTTGCTATTTTCATGGAGTGCTTGTATCTTCATCAGATCTCTACAACCACCTCAAACCCTGAAGTCGCATTGCTAAAGTAACCTTCTTCATGACACAGCCAAGACTGCTCTGAACAGCCTCTTGTCTAGACACGCCATTGCCTAAACCCTGATAGCTTCATCTTCATGATCTTGTAATGGTAAGGAGGAAACATGTCTTGAACTTTGGCTCTTCAGGTTGCTCACTTGAATCCCCACCTCAGGCTTGAATTGAGTCTAGGTTCAAGATTGAAAGTGAGCCTCAATGAACATCCAAACCAGGACCACACCACCCCAACAGCTGCGCTTAAATCACTGATCCACCTTCATGCCTTCAGCTTCAAGAACCCATGGATCACCGGTCTTCCTCATGACTTTGGTGGTGACATTCTTCTTCTTGTGTGTCTTGTACCAGGAGCTCAACAAACGTCAAGGCCTGCGCTTCTTAAACCAGTAACCACACACAAGCAACTTCCCATTGCTCCATACAATGGACGAAGTCTTTCTCTTGTCTCGGATTGATGATGAACCAGTGACATTCCTTGTGAACCTGAAACAACACTCAAACTCCAGACACGATCAGACACACTTGCATTGGGATCAACCATGACTTATCTTCAGGTTTGATCACCAATGTCACAAGCTTTTCACTTAGACATATTCTTATTGTCATTAAGATCCATCTAATGCAATCTAAATGCAATGGATGAACTCATCATGAACACTCACAAAGCAATTAGGCAAATTCATTTCATTCCTTAAACGACTCTTAGACTTTAATCTAGATGTCTCAACCTCAAGGCAGTAACCATGACAACAATATGCAACAGCCTTAACCTATCCTATCTATGAATGCAAGTCGGATTAGACACAACCATCTATCATCCTAACAAGACATCCATTTAGAACAGAGACTAAGCAACATTATAATTTCCAAATACCAGACCAATGTATTACTTTAATCAGTTTCTATTCATGCATGCAAGCAGATTCAAAACAAACTATCCAATATTATGTTAAGCATCATTTAGAACTGAAGTAAGCATTTTAAAATCTCAATCAATCAAGTGAGTCTCATTCAAACATCCTGGGACATATTCTAAACATTTACATCTAGAAATCTTTAAACATATCCTCAGGTTTCAAACACATCACACAACACATTCAGTTCATAAAGTATCAAGCTTTATTCAAAGGACAATAGGTTCCTTACAAACAAGGAACTGGTGTTAGTTCTTTGACCACCTTTGATTCATGGCAAGACTAGGAGGTATTGGTTGCGACCCAACATCTCCTTCCTCCATGGACCGTCCCTTGGACTTTGCATGCCTGAAGTCCCCACCTTTCTTCATACTTTGGTCACCTCCACCAATAACAAGGTGAAAGCTTTCACCTTTCTTCCTGGTCTTGAATAAGAACACGCCTGGACTGATTTGATGAAAAAAGTAGCTAATCCACTCCATAACTCCTGGATCCATGACTTTCCTTTCTTCAGGACGGTATGAGAGAGTATGGGACTTCAAGAACACCTTCTGGACACGCCTAGGATGAACGCCATCTTCTTTTAGTGGTTGAAACAGCCGGCTGGACAGTAGGTGTCTTTCTCGGTTTGAATGGCATGAGAGAAAGCTTTGATCTTTGCAGAAACTAGATACCAAGTTCTTGGGAACCTGGCTCTGATACCATGTGAGATTTTCGGAGTGTAGAGGTTGTGTGTGATGGATAATCCCCCTTTAGGGCAGAAAGAACTCGAAATGATGAAGAAGAAGGATCTGGTTTATGCTTGTGTTAACTTGAACTAAAAACAGAAAATTTTAGAGAGTCTTAGATAGATTTGAGTTATTAAGAAAGAGAGAGTCTAAGGGGAATGTGGAACAAGAACACTAAGCTTTATTATGAAGTGGAGAAGGGAAATCCCCCTTACTCCCTTGAGTTACAACTTGTCATCTAAGGGCATTTAAATAGAAACATATTACAAATCAGTAACCTAAAATCAATGGATAGAAACACTTGAAGATAGACGCGTGAGATTGAGTCTTTCGTATGGTCTTGATGCAATCTGAGTGATGGGAGCTGATTGATTGGTCGAAGGGAAGGCTGGCTCCTTATTGGCTTCTCATAGGCACCCATGAACCTTCCCATGGTTCAGACCAGATACATGGTCAATGCTGCCTCTCTTTTACAGCTCAAGCCAGCTCATGACAGTCTAACCTTATCCACAACCGCCCACAAGCTCAGACTAAGCTTATCATTCGCCCTAAGTTTGCACAACTTCAAATATCGTCGATCCGGGAAAGCACTCGCCCTACTTGCACGGTCGATGGTACAGACGTCCTGTCTATACCACTCGCCCTATTTTTACACAGACTCCCCAACCCTCTTTAAAGGCCAAATGAGAACATCTTTGGGTCGCCCTATTTTTGCACAGTCCGTACGGTCGATGGTACGGACCTCTTGTCTGTACCTCACCCTATTTTTGCACACTCGCCCATTTGTAACCTAACTCCTCCACAACCTTCTTCGAAGTCTTTTGAACCCATCTTGGACTCTTTCTTAGCTTTATATAAGCTTATGGACCCTCCTAAAGTCTTCCAAACAATCTTCGGAGGTTTTGCACTATTCTTGCACCAAAGACCATCTAAACTCTCAGAGCTTATTGTGTCCATTTCATTTCTTCAAGTTAACAAGTTGGACTTCTTGCTCGGTCCAACTCGCCAAACGGGCGAGTTAGACTACTTGCTTGGTCTAACTCACCGAACTGGCGAGTCGGACTGCTTGCTCGGTCCAATTTGCCGAACAGACAAGTTGGACTGCTTGCTCGGTCTAACTTTCCGAACAGGCGAGTTGGACTGCTTGCTTGGTCAGGCGAGTTGGACTGGTTGCTTTGTGCAACTCGCCGAATGGGCGAGTTGGACTGCTTGCTCGGTCCAACTCGCTGAATGGGCGAGTTAGACTGCTTGCTTGGTCGAACTCACCGAACTGGCGAGTTGGACTACTTGCTCGGTCCAACTCGCCGAATGGGCGAGTTGGACTGCTTGCTTTGTGCAACGCGCCGAATGGGCGAGTTGGACTACTTGCTTGGTCCAACTCGCCGAATGGGCGAGTTAGAATGCTTACTTGGTCCAACTCACCGAACGGGCGAGTTGGACTGCTTGTTTGGTCCAACTCGCGGAGCGGGCGAATTGGACTGCTCGTTTGGTTTTGTGCTCCATTTCTCTCGAGTCCTTTGCTCGGGAATGTTTGTCGAGATTGTGTCGAGAAAGCTTTTGAATAGAAACGCAATTTTAGATGTTGATTTCGAGATGACATTGTTGACCCCAACCATCATTTGTTTGGATCGGACCATCCTATCCGAGAGCTTGTCGTATAACTTCTTTCTTTTAAATTACACGAAGCTTTTGTCTTGGATTTATACTTCTACTTAGATAAGAATTATTTCTCTGAATTTTTGTAGCATTGATTCTTTCGTGACCGATTTTGACCCCAACATTTGTATCCTCTTGTCCTCTGAAGCTTATCCCTTAAGATTTTTCTGAAGTTATTTTGAGTCAAGCTTCTTTAAAGGATAGCTTAGCAATCCTGGCGTTGATTTCAAGACTACCGTTTTTGACCCCCAACAGTTAGCCTCCCAGCTCGCAAGTTTCGAATGCGACTCTTGCAGGCGAGTGATGTGCGTTTAATTGGAATCTATGGCCAGGAGTGTTCTTAAAGCAATCGCAAAATTTTGTTGATTATTTTATTGCAGAAAATCTCCTATAGTATCGGACCCTCATTCCTCATCCACTTCATACTTCTCCAATTTTCCATATTTTTCTTTGAGAGATTTTCTAAACCAAGATAACCTCCCATGATGAGCAAAGAAGCAATGATGCTGGGACGGGCACTGCCCTCAAGGCGAGTTCGTCGGGGTCTCCCGTCCCTGAGGTATTCCAACTCACGTGGCCGAGTATCTTTCTTTTCAGGAAGAACTGACTCGCGGTGATGCCGGGATAGAGGGCTCTCCCTGTGTCGACCCATAAAATTCCCCTCCCCCAACTGGCGTCTTGGTGCATGCAGCCGAATTACAACCTCCCTCTCCGATCGTTCCTGAAGGTGGAGCAGTTATTGTGCATGTGCCTGCCCCTAGGAGCTTCTGGTTCGGGTTTGAGGTTGAAGTACCATAGGTGAAGAGACTTGAGGCAGTTCTCGTCGCTCATGGGCGACGAGACATTCATCGTGTCTCGTCTCCCATGGGCAACGAGACTCTGAGGCTGGTCTCATCGCCCGTGGGAGAGGAGACATTGAACGTGTCTCATCACCCATGGGCGACGAGACTTTGAGGCTGGTCTCATCGTCCGTGGGCGAGGAGACATTGAACGTGTCTTGTCGCCTGTGGGCGACAACACTTGAGGCTGGTCTCGCCGCCCACGACGACAAGAATAGGATGGTCTTGGTTTTTCTGCGATGTCCGTATCCTCGTGTACTATGAAGCTTATCCCTCAAGATTTTCCAAATTTATTTCGAGTCGAGCTTCTTTAAAGGATATCTTAGCAATCTTGGGCGTTGATTTCGAGATTACCGTTTTTGACCCCAAAAAAGTTTCATTCCAGTTTTATATTTTCTTACATTGGGTTTTGTTTAAAATACAATAGTTTTAGTTTGGTAGCAATGATTAGCTTAAGATCATAATATATATATCCAGATACTTTTTCTGGTAAAATATATTCAATGCTTTCTTTTGGGATTTAGTTTGGATATGAAATACTTATTAATCTGAATCATACTATTAATTAAAAATATCCTTAAGTGAAAATTTTATTCTTGATTGATTGTTTAACTTACTAATATGACTAAGAAAAAATGACGTGTGATAATGACTCAGATCTGACTCATCAATACACCTAGGATTAGCTTCTCTAAACTTTCTGAAATGGTTAATGTGGTATTAGCTTCCCTAGATCATTTTAGTTACCGTTTTCTCAATCTCAGTTTGTGATAATTTGTCATCTAGTTATCATAATCAAAACTCACAAGTTTCTTATCATCTAAATTCGGTTTTGTTTCCAATCATCATAATTTTAAATCATAGTTTTGTAAAGTTTTCTTCCAAAATCTAAGTTGCATTGCTGGTTTAAGTTATATATGTGGTTTATTTATACAAACTTGGATTATTCTATCATCTGGGTATCCTAATCAAAACTCGTTATGTTGGTATCCTCTAATTTCAGTTTGGTTCTCAACTATTATGTCAAATCATATGGTATGGTTTCAAACCATATTATGGAAAGTTTATTGTCTATACAACATCTAATGGTATGGTTTAAGTTGCATATGATTTATGGTTTATGTTCTCAGACATTTAAGGTTTTGTTTAGGGCTTAAGGTATAGTTTGTAAGACCAAATTAACATATATACAATATATACTATGAGATATGATATATATAAGTTTCAAATTCCTATATTTTCTGATAACCGAAATTATGTCAGCCATACCTGAAAATCTATTTCAAAAAGATTTTCTCGTCGTAAGATAAAGAATATGTTCCTTTGAAGAATGTTACACAAAAATATTCTTTTAATATATTTGAAATTTGTTTAGTATTTTTTTTCTATTTGTAATTCTATCTTCTCATGAAAGTTTTACCTTCTAAATCTTTTCTATATAATGAATCAATATCTCTTCTTAACTACTCACGTTAAAAATTTCCAAACGTCTTGCTTTATATTTTTAGACTCTTTATTTCTTAATAATACTACTCACATCCACTCATGTACTAATGTGTTTGATATCTAATACAGATGAATGTTACAAACATTGAATACCATGCCATTGAGAAGGAAATAGATCATGAAGTGAGTACTCTTGCCATATAATACATTTCTCTTCATATTGATCATATTGCTGTGATCATTATTTTAGTTGTCATATTTGGTAGCTTCATATTTACCAATATTGTTATTTTATGATTCGTTTACTATATAGAAGGCAATGAAATATGATGTGAGTATACGAGCGGATGCACTATTTATAGTACTACTTACCGTTATTGTTATTTAATCTTTATTATCCCATTCGTATACTAATGTGTTTGTTATCTAATGTAGATAAAGGTAAACTTCATTGAGGATCAAACAACTGGGAAGGTAATGATTCATGATATACGAGCAAATACAATTTTAATGGAGGAAAAAAACAGTTAACCATGTTCAAACAATTGACAATACGAGCAAGACGGATTGTGGTCCATATGTTTTTAAAATTAATGGACAAACCAATCATGTAATATGTGACATATTTCTAGAAGATGGCGATATTCCAAAATTCTTATAGCTCTACATATAGTCTAATTGTGAACTAAATTTTTAATTATGGCAATGCTTATTATTATATTCATGTAGTAAAAGAACGTGTGTTTTCAGAGTGACTTTAATAAATCGCTCTTTCAGGACCATCAATTTGAAATTTTGGTCTGTCTATATAATTTATGTGTGAAATGTTACTCAATTCAATATATGAAAAGCCTATATAAACGTCATATCAGGGTTAATTCAAGTTTATATTTAATAAACCTTCATAAATTATCACATTTTCAATTCGCAGTTCGTGTTTATATATCGTATGGTAATCAGAAGCAAAATGAGCAAATGTTATTATGCTTTATTATTGTGGTATACATATGTACTATTATACTCTCCGGTTCTTAGTGATTGTTTGAATAAAAGGAGGGTTTATTCAAAATGTATAATGTTTAGTTTGTATTTTAATATTGCTTATAGATTACATGTACTCTGGTTTTTAGGGTTTTCGTTTAAGGGTTAGTTCAGTGTATGGTAGACTATATTTTTTTTTATTAATTTACAACCACGTAAAATGTGATTTCATTTTTCACATTGTTTCTATAATCAAAACCCTATTTATTGTGTAACCGAGTTTTATATAGTGGATATAGTTATGACCACTTTAAATGAGATATTAATTTTCTATAGCAATATATATTTTCTACTCGCTGATATTTTCTCATAGATATAAAATGATAAATAATCTAATTAAAATAGTTTTCTTTCAAATTGATATTTCTTTTATAACCTCCACTAAGTATTAGATTTTCTGCTTACTAATTTTCTCTCACACATATTCAGGAAGGAAAATCATCCACTAAAGATTGATTTCTGCAATAGCTAGGATAATATATTTTGGGTCATTTCAGTATTGTTAAACATGAATATTCTTTTGATATATTCAAAATTTTATTGTATCTTCTCATGGCCATACAAAAAATGGGATGTACACGGTTAAAACAGGATATTGGGTAGCAAGAAACATTCTTTACCTTGAATATGAGGTTATGGCTGAAGAACCGGATATCACTAAGTTAAAACCCCATACCTGGAAATCAAATGAACCACCAAAAATCTGACATCTTATATGGCAGCTGGTGTCTTGTTATGTAGCAGTTACATGGAACTTAAGACGAACGGCATATGCGTTGCAAAAATTACTGTCCAAGGTGTGGAAAATCCGATGAGTCAGTCAATCATGCCATCTTCAAATGCCCACATGCCTTGGAAACATGGGTCCTAGATTTGACACCATTATGTCCGGGTATTTTCCCAACAACGACCGTCAATACCAACTTGGATTATTTTTTCTAGAGAAAGAACAAAAATGAAGATCCAGAGCTAAATAGAGACCTTTATCCTTGAATTATTTGGTATATATTGAGAGCTCGTAAAGATGAGATGTTTTGAGGAAGCACACGGGATCCTATTGATTTGATTAAACACGCGGAAACTGATGACATGCATGGTTTGACGCAAACTCTAAAACATCGGATGAGACTCAAACAATAAATCAAACAATTAATATAAAAGTCCAAACCTTGCAGAATGTTTGTCTGGTAGATGGATAAGGACAACTGAGGCACAGTAAAGTGGATACGGTTGGGTATGGATGGATGAATAATGAATTGAACAACTCTTAGGGTTGAGAAATAAAGATAATCGTATGTCTTCTTTGCATATAGAACTGGAGGCTTTAATTTGGGCAATGGAATCAATGTTGCAACACACAAATTCTCAATGTTTTGGACTGGCTGCAAGGATATTGTATCAATGCTTAAGGACCCCAAAGCATGGCCGATTTTCTCCAAGGAGCTAGGGGGTAGCATTACTTAAGAAATGATTTTCAAATTACAAGATTTCACACATACCAAGAGAGCAGAATCGGGCAACAAATTACCTAGCTAGGATTGTTCATAATTTTCATTGTAGTCTACATTTTATTGGTTGTTCTATTCCGGTTTGAATCCTAAGACCACATCTAATTTGAGTAATAGAATAGCCTTTGATGTAAACAACTAAATGTGATTTATATGGTGTTTTAAGAAGTTCACTGAACAACCCCAAAATTAGTACTTCTTCAATCATAATATTTCTCCCAACGAGCACACAAATCATTTTTATATAATTCGGTACATGATGCACACAAATAGTTTACACTTTAACATGTGCATTTAGTATTTACTAATAATTTTTCAATATTATATCCCAATCATTAAAACTTATATTTTTTTAATACGATAATGGTTAAAACTATCTTTCTTCCCTAATATATTCCGAAAAGAAAAATAATGGTATATAATTTTGTATGAGATTTTCCGAGTTTTTTTTCTGCTGTAAATTATTTTTATTATATTATAGGGGTGGACATGAATCAAATAATTTTATAACTTTCAGTATTTATGATTTTCTTCGTACCTTACGAAAATTTATGAATATTTTCAAATATTTACGGATATTAACTAATATCTCATATACTTTATTCAATACAACTAAATATAGAAAAAAAACTATACAAGGTTGTCTTCAAAAATAATATTTTTTAAAAAAATATAAAAGTTATACTAAACGAAGTTATACTAGCGATGTAAGGTTTAATTTATGTTTTCAATAATTTTAATATTATTCCGGATTAAGAGACTAGACCTTCTCTGTTTATTTTTCGGAATGATAGACATTGTCTTCCTCGACTGATTGTTAAGATAGGGCATGCCTTCACGATCAAACAAGCACATTGAAGGCTTTGCCTCCGTGAATAAAAAGAAGAGGTCAACATGGAAGACTATGTCTCCTCGGACCTTGAATAAAAAGAAAAGGCTAAAATGGTAAATTATGTCTCCTCGAACCTTAAAAAAAAACTAATCAATATGGAAGACTATGTCTCCTCGGATCATTTGGAAGGCTGAGCCTCTAATTTTAAATATGCTTTTCAGTTTATGCCTTTAATTTTTGCATTTACTTTAGAAAAAAATTACTTAAAATGACTCTAAACAACCATGAAATGACTAGACTAACTCATATAATTTTGAAATAACTAGATTAACTCTTGAAACATGTAAATTTACTATTTTGCCTTTACTAATAATTAACCCTAATTGGAAAAACAAATGCATTAATATTAGAATTCTTTTAATATTAAAAGAAAGAAAAAAAAAAGGAGAGAAAGACATTACTTTTGTCGGTGTTCTCAAGAAACATTATCCTCGTCGTCTCCGTGACGGTCCCTTCTTCGTAACAACGGGCTTCGTTTCCGTCACCTCCGTCTCCGAAGGTCTCTGGTTTGTAGCCGCCTCTTCTTGTTTCCATCTCTTCCTCTGTTGATTGCTCAACAAGAAAAACTCGTCTGTGGTCTCCCACAAATCCGATACTGAACTTCACTTAGTCACGTACGGTTTCGATTGCAAGCTACACTAATCTGAGAGTCTTTAATCTATGTTATTCGAGTTGTTGTTATCATAGATTAATTGATTGCATGTTAAAATTTCGGAACCCTAATTCCCAATTTCATATAAACTAAACATGGACTTGTGGTTTTGTTTGATTGTACTTTGTGTTTACAGTGTCTTTGTTTGTCTCTTATGTAGCCTTTGATGTGTGGCAGGCGTGGGAAGAACCCTCTTTGTTTGATTTTGGCTCCCTTACGAAAGCTTGCTCGTCAGGTTGAAAAGGAGTTCGGGATTCTGCCCCAAGCTTGGATACTATCTGTCTTTACAGAGGTACATCGATCAGACAACAAATGTGGGATCTCAACGTCATAGAATGATGTTTTCTGCTACAATGTCAAGTTGGATCAGATCTCTAACCAAAAAATACCTGAATAATCCTTTGACGAATGATCTTGTGAGTAATCTCATACTTTCTTGTGAATATATTGATCTTGGGTTAGCAGAGTTGTTCGTTAATGAGGTGACGATTGTGTGTGTGTGTGTGTTCTAGGTTGGAGATTCCGATCAGAAACTTGCAGATGGAATTACATGTACTCAATCTCAGCAAAATCTTATGGAAAAGCATCTATTGTTGGTCATCTATTATTGCTATTATCAGTCATGTTTATGAGGAAATATGAGAAGTGGTTTTCTTGTGTCTCTTCACAATGCTTTTTCTTTTGGATTGTTCAGGTTAAAATCATTTATTGCAAGCTTGTGATTGTGGAGGAGAACTTACCAATGTGGAAAGTGCTTATGTTGGGTTTGTTGTAGTAAGCAAAAGGTTGAATTGGTGTGTTGTTTTACTTGGTTGTATGTGTGAGTTTATGGATTTTTCAGACAGTCCTTGTTAGTTTTGTTCATACGTTTATTGTTGAACAAGAGAGATGTTGTATGGTAGAACAAAAATAAAATACATACAAAAAAAACTCTGTTATGCATGGCTCTGCAGTTTAATGCATAAGAAGAGTGTTAGATAGTCAAGAATTTTTCCATATGAATTATGGAGATTAAGATATTTTCCTGAAAATGACAAGATCTAAGCTTTCATACAAACATCAGATCGTAAAGACAAGATTTTTAAAGAGAGTCAATAAGATTTGAAAGTGATATAGACCCAGACATATATGTACGCTACATATGCATATAACATGGACCATAGTTCAAATGAAATGTCACTGCTATCATTTAGTAGCCTCTTTATTAGGAACGTTATTTGTGATGGAGCCACCATGTGAGAGATCTCTAAAACGTGTGAAACCATTCTTTTCATCTTTAATTACACTAGAAATTAACCTGATTCAAAATTACGGTAAACCGGGTTTAATTCAACATAAAATTAAGTTTGGTTTATACAAACCTAGATTTCCGTCAAAAAATCTGCCACTACATAAATTAAAAAGTTTGCCACAAAATTTAAATAACTATGCCATAAGAAAATAAATCGAACATAAGAAAATAAACCAAAACACAAAAATCTACCATTTATAACAAATCTGCTACCTTATTCGCCAGATATGTCATTGAAAATCTGTTTTCAATTTAAGTCGGACAATTAACTCTGCCGTGAAAAAAAATCTGACGTTTCTATGAAAGTCTGACACCACTTTAATGGTAGATTGTTTTAACTAACCAGATTTTATAAACAGACTTATTATTCGACAGATTTATATTTTCAAAATAAATCTGCCAACGATCAAATTCTAAGGGCACTTTGGTAATATATCTTTTTTGTTATAACTATGAACAAGGGCAGTTTCGGTCAGAAAAATATTCTAATAATTTTTGAAAAATATGAGTTATTTTAATATTAACACAATTAGTTTGAGTCATTCTAGTAAACTTCCCTTTACTTTATGCATTTAAACTTCGTCTTTATTATTTTTATATATGTTATTCTATGAATTCATTTATCATGTCGAATTTGGAAAAGCTCAAACTAAATGTCCTTGATATTATGAAAAATAATTATATGACTTGGGCAGTGGGTGTAGAGATGCACCTGAGAGAAAACGAGCTTTTGAAAATCATCGACAATTTGAAAAAAACTATATTGGATGATAAAAAGATATAGCCATAATATTTTACACTACTTCAATGATGGTTTATAAGATGAAATGTATCATGAGAAGATCCCTGGAGATCTGAGTAATTAAATCTTGAAAGAAAGGAAAATTAAATACTTGATAGAAAGGAATCACAATATAGTTGGAGTTGACAAATCATCCATATAAACTGTAAAAAAACTCATGATAATAAACCATCATGTCGTCCTAATAGGAAAAGACGAGGGTGTAGACGCGATAGAAATTGTAGTCGTGGAAGAGGACGAGGGAGAAAATTATGTCCCTATGATAAGAGAAATAAGAACTTCCATGAAAATGAAAGTGGTCGGGATGATGAAAACCAAACATAAAAGGTTTGCTACAAATGCGGAATGAGAAAGCATTGGGTACATTTTTTTCGTACGCCAAAATTATTTTGCCGATATGTGTTGAGAATCAAAAAGAAAAACAAAAGAAAGGAAGTGAAGTGAAGTAAACTTTATCTCTTACGAACCTTGACTATCTTTTCATGGCTTGAATTCTAGTCTTGATATTTCAAATTTTGTTGTTGATCCATAAAAGAAAAAGAAAAATATCGATGTGACATGATAGTTATCTCCTGAAGAAGAAAACATTACTATACTATATTATATGTTTATATATTGAAGATATATGTTATGTTAATATATGTTTTATGAATATTTTAAATTCAGAAAATACAAGACCTTGAGACTAAGGATGGAGATATGTGTTTGGCAGATAGTGCGTCAACGCACACGATAATTAAAGATAAGAAATAATTCTCCAATCTCAAAATAAAAGATTATGCTGGAAGCGTAACTACAACTAGATCTTGACCCGCCCGACTGGGCGGGTGTTTTCTTTGACAATAATAATTATCAACTTGTACTTAATTATAAAATATTGGGTTTTATAAAGTATGATCAAAGTTCTTTGCTATCATATGATTGTTATTGTATTTAATGCACTTGGAAGACCATGAAAAAAACGAATACTTTAGTATATATGTTTGCATAAAATTTGATTTGTCATATCTTTGCATATATATATTTGCGTGGGGAAAAAGATTGTGATCTTGTTTTAAATGAACAGATATTCTTGGGATCGTGGATTTAATGAGGAGAAAACTCCCAGCGAAACAAATATATACGATCCTTAAAAAAAGGTAACTTAGTCCAATATAGTAGAATATTCCTCTTTGATAAGTAATTATGTCGACAAATTATGGCAATGTGGCAATGTAGTTAAGAAAGATAATGTGTGGTTTATTATTTAGGCCCAATAATCTGGTAGAGGTAGGTTGATGATTGTTGTCATTTTTTTGGGAAAAACGTAAGCCCATCTAATCTTAAAATTCACAGGTTTTAACGATTTATTATGTTTGTATCCAAACAACTATCTTTTTTAATTTTGCTATTCTTATATCCAAACAAAATCCTAAAGTACTTCCACTTTAATAAGATAGATACAGTTTGTTAAATCGACAAAAACCCAACAAAGGTGCGAAATCATATATGATGTATACGTAAAGTATAGTAAAAGATATACATACGTTCCTCGAGATCAAGCATTTATAGAACAAAAAAAATGTGAACTATTGGCAATAAAGGTAGCCACATGGATATAGTGGTCGAATATTTAAAGTTTATCTAATATATATATATATATATATGAAGAGTTTTGGAATTTTGTGGATTGATAAAAATGATTTTTGTTTTCAACATATAACTCGTTTTAGTATATATTTTATATGATGTGATCGATCTGTTTTTTTTTCTGTATACAGTTCTGTATCAAAATGAATTTAAATTATACATCACATTTTGAACAAACATGCATACAGTTTTCTGTATAAACTTTGGAATTGTAATTATTTAATTTAAATTTATTTTAAATGCAGTAGCAGAATCTGTAAATAAAAAATATAAAAATAAAGTACTTAATTTATTGTAAATGTAAAGGCTAAGTTTGTAAATAAAAGAAAGTATTTTTAATACTGCTATCCATGTATCCAAACAATCCTCACTATCCATATTTCCAAACAAAATCCTAAAGTACTTCTACTTTAATAAGATAGATATCTGATTGTGCAAAGACTATTAAGAGCTCTGGAAGAGTGAAATTTTCAATGTCAGGGGGAACGATTTTTGAAATAAGTGATGCATTGTATTCCCCCGAGCCTCATAGAAACTTGTTAAGTTTTGAGGATATCCGGAGAAATAGATATCATATTGAAACAATGAGGAAAGATAGCATTAAATATCTTTGCATTAAGTCTAAGAGGAAACATATATTGGAAGAGTTAACAATGTTATCCTCTGGACTATATTGTAGAAAATAAATATGACTGAGCCCTATGCCACAGTAAACCAGAAGTTTACTACTACTTTTAAAGTCTAGCAAGAAAGGCTATGACATCATGGTTCAGTCATGATGAGACAAATAGTACGAAATTCAAATGATCATCCCTTGAAAACGAGAGAATTTTGTAAACGGGCGAGTTTACATGCAATGCATGTTCTCAAAGAAAATTTATAACTCGGTCATCACCAGAAACAATTGGGCAGGAATCACCAATATTTTTGAAAATAATTCATGGTGATATATGTGGGCCAATCCACTTACCGTGCGGGTCGTTTAAGTATTTCATGTTTTGATTGAAGTATCTAGTAGATGGTGAAATGTGTGTCTTTTGACAACATAAAATACGGCTTTCGTAAAGTTCATTACCCAAATAATAAGGCTGAGAATGCAGTTCTTAGGATATGCCATTAAGAAAGTAAGATTTGATAATGCTGGTGAATTTACATCGTAAGCCTTTAATGATTATTGTGTGTCAGTGAGGATTGATATAGAGCATCCAATTCCCCATGTTCATACACAAAATAGCATGGTCGAGTCATTGATAAAACGATTGCAATTGATTGCAAGACTGTTGATATTGAGAACAAAGCTCCCAATTTCAATATGGGTTCATGCTATATTGCATGCAGATGCATTGATTCGGTTAAGATCGAGTCCATATCATATGTACTCCCCATTACAATTGGTATTTGGTCATGAGCCAGATGTATCTTATCTCTGTGTTTTTGGGTGTGCGATCAATGTCTTAATAGCATGCAACAAAGAACAAAAAATGGGACCGCAAATGAGATTGAGAATATATATGAGCTATATGTCGTCAAGTATATTAAGATATCTTGAACCGGTAACTGGTGATATGTTTATGGCACGGTTTGCCGATTGTCATTTTAATAAGGAAGAATTTCGAGCATTAGGGGGAGAAATTAGAAAAATTCCTAAAGAGATTACATGGTGTACACCATCATTGTTACACCTTGACCCCTTACGTATCAACGAGAGCTTGAAGTTCAGAAAATTGTGCATTTGCATAATTTGGTAAACCAGTTACCAGATGTTTTAATAGATATGAGAAGGGTGACAATATCATATATACCCACTGCAAATGTTCCATCAAGATTTGTTGTTCCTGAAAACAAACTAATGAAAATACAATGAATGAACATAGGGTTCAGTTAAAGAGGGGGAGAACATCGGGTTATAAGGATAAAAATCCCCGAAAGAAAAAAATTGGTTGAGCAAAATGAAAAGGTTTCAGAAGAACTTGATACTGAATAATGTCTGAAAGAAGGCATAATTGAGAAGTTTCAAAAAGAACGAAATAAAGATAAAGATCCAAATGACGAGGAGGGAATATAAAAGTATGAGATTACCATCAACTATATCCGAGATGAAAAATTATTGATCAGAAGTAAGATAAAAAATGTTGATGGAATGTTCTCTTTTTCTGTATCCAAAGAAATAAATCAAGAAAGTGATGATCCAGACCCAAGGTCCTTATTGGAATGTATGAAAAGACATGATTGGGAGGAGTTGAAAAATGGCCATACAAAACTGAGTTACTCTCCTTGAAAATAATATCTTTGGACCTATATTCATTGCACCTGAGAATGTAAATTCAGTTGGGTACAAGTGGGTGTTCGTGAGAAAGATTAATGAAAAGAATGAATTAAAACGATATAAACCCCCATTAGTTGCCCAAGGTTTTTCTCAGATACCGGGAATTGATTTTGAAGAGACATACTACCCAGTAATTGATGCAATTTCGTTTAGATTTTTGGTGAGTCTAGCGGCATCGGAAAATCTTGAAATGCATCTCATGGACGTTGTGACAGCATATTTGTATGGATCATTGGATAATGATATATACATAAAACTCCTTGAAGGATTGAAAATGCTAGAAACATTGAAAACAAAATCTAGAGAGATTTGTTCGGTCAAGTTACAACGATCACTTTAAGAATTAAAGCAATCTGGACGCATGTGGTACAATCGCTTGAGTGAATATTTTTTGAGAAAAGGGTATGTGAATAATGTGATATGTCCACGTTTTTGTTAAGAAACCATCATCTAGCTTTGTGCTCATTGTTGTATATATTGATACCTAAACATTATTGGAAATCAAAAGGAGGTTGATGATGCACGAACTCATATGAAAGAAGAGTTTGAAATGAAAGATCTCGGTACGAAAAAGTTTTGTCTTGAGCTCGAGATTGAGCATTTCCGAGAATAAATCTTTCAATCAAATTATACAAAAAGGTTATTGAAACTCTTTTATATGGACAAAACTATTCCTTTTGAGTACCCTAATGGTAAATAGATCTTTGGATGTTGAGAGAGATCTTTTTAGACCATGTGAAGATAGCAAGGAAATATTAAGTCCTAAAGTACCTTATATGAGCATTATCGGTGGACTTTTATATCTTACAAATTTTACTAGACCTGATATTGTTTTTGCTACTAACCTACTTTCAAGATATATGTCTGCTCATATTCGCATGCATTGGAACGAAATAAAGCACATATTCCGTTACCTTCAAGTTACAATTGACTTAGGGTTAATTTATTTTGAAAACTCGAGTTTATTATGGTTGATTTTGTAGATGCATGATACTTATCAGATCCTCATACTCGGTCGCAAACCGACTATGTTTTTACAATGGGTAGAACCGCAATCTCTTGGCATTCACATAAACAAACTCTGGTTGCAATTTCTTTGAATCATGCATAAACTATTGTTCTTCACAAAGCATGTCGAGAATGTGTGTGACTTAGGCCAATGGGTGAACACATACAAGAAGCAAGTGAAATAGCTGATAAGAAAAAAAAACGACGAAAATATTTGAAAACAATTGGGCTTTTGCCGCTCAATTAAAAGAAGGTTATATAAAGAGCGATAAAACATAGCACATTCCTCCAAGATTTTTTTCTCGTACATACGGGAGTTCGAGAAAAATCAAGAAGTGGACATAGAGTATATAAGGTCATGTGACAATCCAACGGATTTTTTCATAAAAGCTTTTCCCACTACAACATTCTGAAAACACGTCTATGGTATTGAAATGCAACGTTTGTGTGACCTATGAAGAAAAAGCTATGTCCATTATTCTCAAAGAGATATTACATTACTATAATCTTTTCTCCTTATCATAGTTTTTTATTCCAAAGAGTTTTTCCACGATTAAGTTTTTAACGAGGCACTACGTAATATAAGATAATTAATCAAGGGAAAATGTTAAAATAATGATTAGTCATCAAAGGACACATATCCTAATAGTGGTGATCCTCATCATTTATATTTACCCAAATTTTATAATGCATAGTCATGAGACTTATGACTTTATTTAGTTAAATTCTTTGTACTATAAATAAAAGGGATGTTGACTCAAATGTCATACATTTTAGTGTTTATTACTAGAGTGTTACAAATCTTTTTTTATTACTGGCATTTTTTAAATGTCCAGCGTGCCCTTGTACTACGTTATAACTAAAAACGTAATTACAAGAATGCCATTACTGTTTCACGCCACGTCAGACGCCACGTCGGAAATCGCTGGCGATTTTTTTCTGAAATCAGCTGTTAAGCGCTAAGGCGGTATTGACGGCTGGGTTATGTTATATAGTGGCTGATTTAAACCTCGCGGCTGACTTATGAGAAATTGGCTGACTTCCAAACATAAATCATCCGTACGTGATGACTGATTTAAAGAAATCTAGCTGATTTATGAGATTATGACTGACTTACGAACACAAGTTACAGCTGATTTATACATGGGTAAGCTGATTTGTTGAACATTTGGCTAAGTTTTTGATAAGACAAGGCTGAGTTATAGTTCTCGGCAGACTGATTAATGGGAGTTTGTTATGGCTGATTTACGTTAATCAGTCATTAAGAGCTGAATTAAACTTTAAACTCATCCTTGTTATGGCTTACTTATTAGCGAAAGATTAATTACTAGAATATCATTCACTTCACGACTGGGTTATTTGACGAAGCGACTGACTTAAATTTTTCAGCGAAATTACGGCTGGTTTATTTGCAAAAGATTAATTACTAGAATAGTACGACGTTACGACTGACTTATATTTGTACTTGATGGCTGATTTATGTAGGATTAGCATTGTGTTCGTTTGGTGGCTGACTTAACGATTTTCAGCATCAACATCTTATGGATCCTGTAGTTGTTGTTTTCTGGTAATTGGGTAAAGAAAAAATAAATATGTATTTGAGCCCAACAATAGAGGGTGTAGAGTTCTGCATATAGATGAAAAAACAACACTCGACGAACTTGCGAAATCTGTTGTTGACGATTATGGATTAAAGGAGTCGACTCATCAGATTCAACTGAGCTACAATTTATCGAATAAAGCTTTGAAAACAATGGCGTTTGATAGCCGATTTGATATGTTTGATGATTCAGAAGGTACCTCATCTGAAGATGATAACTTCAATTCATACTTTGAGTGTCCAGCACAAGATGAAGATGAACCAACGCTGCCTTCTAAGAAGACATCTCATAGCAAGTCAATGAGCGGAGCTCAAGGAAATCCGGAGGGTCTAAGGTTGCAAATGTCTTCACTAAACCTTGTTGTAGGGCAACAATACGAGAGTAAAGCCGATTTGAAGAGACGACTGAAACTTCTTACAGTGAAGGACTGATTTGATTTTGATGTAGAAGTATCTAATTTGAATACACTCATTGTTACGTGTTGGGTTGCTGGATGTCTCTAGAGAGTTCGTGCTTCTAGACAAGGGGAATCCCCAACATTTTATGTTCGTATTTATGATTCGGATCATACATGTTCCGTAACTGAGCGTTCTAATCGATCTCGACAAGCAACACCATATATATTAGGACAGTTGTACAGGGACTTTCTCGGCGATGTTGGTCCCTCAGTTCGACCTACTAGTGTCGGAATATGTATCAATAAGCAGTTTGGTGTAAATGTATGTTACAGCTGATTTACTTATTCGTGTTGGCTGAGTTAATGTGAACACTACGGCTGAGTTAATGTGATATATAAGGCTGAGTTTATGTTAACATGACGGCTGACTTATAGGTGTATTACAGCTGATTTATTAGTACCTTCCGGCTGACTTACAGTTGATTTATTAGTACGTGGTGGCTGACTTATTTGTCTTGTTTTCGTTTGGACAGATGGGTTATTGGAAATCACACAGGACGCTAAAATTTGCAAGGGAAATCGATATGGGAACTCCTGAAAGTGGGTTTGAACAGTTGTCTTCTTACCTATACATGATAAGAAGGGCAAATCTTGGTACAATTATGCGTCTTCAAATCGATGAGTTTGTAAGATTCATGTATGTGTTCCTTGCGTTTGGTGCAAGCATAAATGGTTTCCTTTCATGCGCAAAGTTGTCGTTGTCGATGGAACGTTTCTTAGTGGTAAATACAAAGGGACGCGTCTCACAGCACTAGCTCAGGATGGTAACTTTCAGATTTATCCGATAGTCTTCAGTCTGGTTGAC
This sequence comes from Moricandia moricandioides, assembly GCA_905132885.1. Lineage (NCBI taxonomy): Eukaryota > Viridiplantae > Streptophyta > Magnoliopsida > Brassicales > Brassicaceae > Moricandia > Moricandia moricandioides. The sequence continues at coordinate 155,858 of CAJHQQ010000670.1, forward strand.
ACTGAAAATGATGATTCGTGGAACTGATTTTTTACCCAACTTAAAGTTTTAATTCCTGACGATGACGGTCTTGCGATAATC